>KZ067314.1:70112-81485 GCA_002091845.1 Anopheles cracens | reverse complement strand
AAAAGAAGGCATTTCAAATCAAAGATATTTTTCATTAATGATTTTTTAAAAAGATTTTTCGGAAATAAATAAAATAAATTAAAAACTTGATATAGTACGCCACTAGATGGAAAACATGACAAAAAATTAGTCGATAAAATTATAATATTTTAAACTAAATCATGTTTGATAATTATAGCAAATCACTTCGAAACTTTCACTGCCATCAAAACGTGAACAAAACGTGTAGAAAACATCAAATGATAAATCCCAACTCATGATGCTCTAAATTGAGCGAGAGAATCATTGAATAATGTATATTTGCGAGAAATAATATAAGGATTCAAAACGCTCAAACATCAAAGAGCTTGTGTGATAATGCATGCAGCATTGATCTGTTGGAGGCCGTTCATTAAAGGGACGATTCTATAAATAATTATTAACCAATTCGATATATTTATGGAAGAAACATAAACTTCACCGTTCCAGGAAGCCACTTACGTCACAGGTCAGCAACATCAAGGCTCAAGGCTGCAAACAACACAAGACTGCAAATTCCTACGTAACAAGGCTCCTAAATTCCTTCAAATAGGAGAAACAATTACAACCCGCCGGTGGGGGAGGCTCCTAGATCCGGGTTCCCATTCCGGTAGCTCGCCACCAGCTCCAGCGGCATCGTTCGCGCGCGGAAGCAAACCCAAAAAAAAACCTCCCAGCAAAGTTGAAACCCTGAAGTAAACTTTAATCCGATTATGCTAAAACTTTGCACGGGCACTGCAGTACCCGACGCGCGCCCGGCTCGGTTGTGCACCGTTTTCCGGTCTGTCGATTGGGTCCCCCCTCGAAATCCCCGAAAACGGGCTCGGTACGATTCGCACCGATCGGGGCGCTTTGCGGACACTTTTACCATTTCCCATCGCTCACGGCGCTCTCGTGTGCAGGGTGCGGCGCGTTTATCGGCGAGCAGGCAACGTAACGCTTCGGCACGAAGTCACTGCGAAAGTTTCGTCCTTTCAGGCCGTCCGGATGCGGGATTCGGTTTTGGTTGCCAGCCACCTGCGCTGGAGGCTGCATGCCGGATGCCCTGGGGTGCCGGAAAGTTGGAGTGAAAAATAATAATAACAATAAAGCGGCAACACTTTCCCGTGCACGGACCCGTCGGTGAGGGTGGCATGGCCCCCGGCCCGGTCAGGTGAAATGCAAAACATGATAACGTGGTCCGATCCGCCCGAATCGTAGCTATGCAGCTGCGGGAAGCGATCGGAATCCTGTTCGGCAGCTTAATAAGAAGCCTCGGTTGTCGGGCAAATAAATGGCAATCAATTTTAACGACTCTTTCGTGACACAGACTGTTCATATGAGGCTGACCTTTGCCGCCGCTCGATCGATATGAGCGACGGGAGCGTTAGGAACTAAACCAACACGGTGAACCTGTAGGAAAATGGATTTTGAAATGGGAGCAAAGCAAATCCCGGACGGCGCTGCAAGAAAGTAAAGCACTTTTTTTGTTGTTGTACTCTGCTCGCAGTTGTTTTCTTTGCATTTCCGAGAAGGCACATTCTGTGAACCTTTCCCACACTAGGCTAGGCCGCAAGCTTCCCGGTGGTTTATGGAGCGTAATAAAGTTCTTTTGACTGGCGTGCAGGGATTCGGATCCTTCCTCCGTGCGGTGGGACGCCCCCGAAGGAAGCGAACTTTCGATCGCTCGAGACACCCCGACGCGCCAGCTCGAGACAGGCAGCTGCAGCGAATTAAAATTTGATGAATACATTAAACGAAGCAAAGCAAAGCCGTTCTTTGCAAGGGCCACGTTGCATCGCGCTCCGATTTGTGGTGCGCGTTCGGTGCGACTCTGGGCGAGGAGTTTGGAGAGCGAGCGGAAAAGTTAAGCGAATCCGAAGCAATCGCATAAAAATTTCAAATCATCCACTCACGAACGCACCGACCTGTGTGTGGGGCTGCCGGCAAGCCTCCAGCCAGGATGCAGCCAGGTTCGCGGAAGTGCATGCTCCGTTGCGAGATCGGCTGAATTATGCACGTGGCGGTGGCAAAACTTTTTGACGGTTTGACGTTCCGGGGCGTTCCGAGGGGCGTTGTTGTGTCGCGGGCGGGCCGGGCTTGGCCGCGCTGGCAGCTGTCGATGGTTTCGCTTCCGCTTGTGTCGTTTACGATGGCCGTCGCTGACCTTCGCTGACTCGGCAGCTGGAGATGGTTTTTGTTGACCTTTCCAACGCTATCGCGGGGGTGGTGGCGATCGCACCCGGGAGATGATGTAAGCGGCCATTAGTTTGAATGCTGCGGTGCGATGATAAAGTTTGACAAATGTAATTGGATTTGTTTCAATTCGCACTTTTCGCCAGGAACTATTTCGTTACACCGGAGCTGTGCTGTTTTGGATGGAGCGGTATTACTCTAATGGGGTTTGTCGCAATCTGTTTGTGTGACTTATGGTGTGGCTTTCTATGTTGTGGCATATCAAATTATGCTGAAAAGTTTATGAACGAATGAATGATATTGGTAGCAGTCACCAACGAAATGACATTCGGTTGATGAGCTGCATATTGTATAATCAGAGCAGAGAAGATTGAAGATTACCAGGAAGCTTTATAAAATAATTGTTTAAGGTTACATTTATGATATAATTCAGTAAAATGTAATAACACTACAATATTCAAATATATACATATATTATTGTTGATAATACGGCCGCCAAGGCGGTCATACCAATAAATTGAAAATATATAATTTAATGTCAACAAATGTAAAGAATAGTAAACATATACTCACTGTTAACTGTTAAGTCTTTGTATACGAAAGATGAAAAACAGCTGTCAAGCTATTTTCAAGAAAGCCGACTGTTGGGAATTTAGATTGATTTGAAATTTAGAATAGTCATCTAGATTACTTTCCCAGGAACGAACTCGGTAAGATAAACGAAAACTGACGAAGGTATAACACAGGCACGAACTAAACACAACTTGTAATAAACTCTACACATATGGACAAATGAATAAACAGAAGCTATCAGACAGTTAACCGCGTACGAACATCATTTTGAGCATTTTTGGGATTTTTCGGGTTAAAAAAAACGAAGTGCACGGACAGTAAACGTTCGTGAGGTTTTATCTTAAAAACTCTCAAAGACGTTGTCTTTCCATAAGAAAATTATTTTGAAATGTGAAACAATTGTTCGTTTGGACAAAATGTTGTAATTCGGATGTGGAAGATGACTACACTAACAGAGCCCGATGAAAGATAATGACCGAAACAAAGCTTCAATGTTAATTGGGATGAAAACAGTAAATATAGCTTAATTTACTCAGCTATGGTTTTAGATCCAGAAAAGCTTTTTTCACGTTCCGTCCAATGTTTGAAGATCTCTGAAATACATCCATTCAACTAACAATTATACTAATAAAGTAATACTTTTTTGCTTATTTTTCTTCAACGCAAAGCATATTCAATTATGTGTATCATCATATAAGTTAGGTGATTACCCATTAAACAATGCTAGCTTTTCTTATTTTGAAATTCTCATAGTCGAACAGTCAATCCTTACCAGTTGTTCATTTGGGATTTATTTTTGTTGCTGTCATATGAAGATAGACATTGCTATTACTAACATACAGAGCCACCACCGTGCTATTTAATTATGCTTAATAAAACATCAAATATCCAATGTACTCTCCGTGAAACCTCTTCGAGCGATGAACCGAAACCAAAAGACGCACTATCTGTGTGCGATCCGAATGTTTCCTTTCATCATCCGCAACCGACCGAAGCGACGGCGCGCGCTTGTGTGTGTGCGAGTGTGTTTTTCTCCAAGCGGTAATTTAATAAGCATTGACCTTGCATCTAAACGGAAGCGGGGCCGAGCGGAACCGAATTCGCCCTAAAATCCACCCAGCGTGGCGCGGAGGTCGAATACGGTACGCTCGCACGTTCGTTACTCCCGGCAGCCGGCCCTGTTGCAGGATGCAGGATGCAATTAAAACTTCAGCCCGGACACCTGCATTGCAGGCAGAGCGAGGTGCACACATACACATCGGTGCGGTGCACGTGCGGGTCTGTACGCGCCCGAGATGCTGGGTCGTGGCCGCCTGCATGAGTCGCACTCATCCGACGAACCTGAGCCTGACGAACGAGACAGTTTCACTCGAACTCCCGGTTCCCGTTCGCGCGGTAAGTAACGAACTTTGGACGGCGATGTTTTTCCTTTCGTTTGGGGTGTTCAGTGTGTGCGCTTTTTTCCCGCTCTCTCTCTCTCTCGCTCCGTTTGGTCTCGCTCGCTTCCTCACCACCGGACCGTGCGTACCGGACTATCGCCGACGGTCGTATCCGATGGTGTTAAATGCGCCACGTGTTGACACGCTTGGTGTGATTCATTTTCGCAGGCAATATCACCCGCGGCGGTCGCAGAGGTCCCCAGTCCCGGTGTGAGTGCTGCGTCCCGGAAGGAGAATGAGCGCCAGCTCGTTTTGTATGGGTGTGTATGTGGCAGGCACCTGCGCAGTTTGCTTTCGTCGAGCTTTGCTCGACCTAACCTCGTTGGGACGACGACCGATCGTTCGTCGATTTCCGTTTCCCGCCGCTTCGCGCCACAGCTGCGGCAGTAGTTGGTCGTGAGATTCGGTCGGTCGCGCACATGAACCCGTCGGTGGCTCCCTGGTCGCTTCGCGTTCGCTCCGCACGCTCCGCAGCTGCAAGTCGCGTCGTTTACACGGATCCAGCCGCAGTGGAAAATCGTGTGAAAATTGACCAAACAAGAGGAAGAAAACAAAAGGAAAGAAACACCGTCGTTGGTGACAGCGTGGGAGGTTGGTGACACCGGCACCGGCGCCCAACATGTAGCATTTGCTGGCGGAAGCGTTATCAAAAAAGTCAATTTTCGCCTCACGGCAGGTGCTGGCGGCGATGGAGCCGTCAACTGCTGCTGCGGTGCTCGTTGGATGCTGAACGATGCACTTTCAACGCCTGTCAGCTTCCCGCCGTCCGTCGCTAAGGATACCGTCCATCGCCGGCTGCTTCGATGAACCACAGAGTAGATGGATGTGAAACGTAATTGAAAAGGGCGGAAAAACGGAATCAGGTGGCATGTGTCCGGATGGATCTTACGCGACAAGCAGTTGAATCTTAAAGTGCACGGTGCATGTCGTTCGTTTGAGTGGTTGCTCACAAGTTCTCGAGTGTGCCGAGGGTCCATTTGAAGGATCACCAGTGTCTAATGTCCGATGAGCTCAGCCATCCCATCCTAGAGGTGGTTCGACCGATGTGAAATAATTACAATGATGCAGCGTACACCCTAGCGTGCAGTGAACGTTGCAACCTACGCCGCGTGCTGTGCTAGTGCGTGCTAGCACGGATTGATCGGTTCGCTTTCGGTCGCCAGTGCCTCTTCGACGGGCAACGCCGCGTGCGTGCGCGTGTTCGGCGGGAAATTGCGACAAATCGTTCGTGTTTGCGCGTTCGCGGCGCGTCTGTCGGTTCGCGGAATTCGCGGTCGGTGCAAAGTTTTCGGTGAAAATTACATCCTTCAGAGAAAAAAAAACTGCCGCGCCTCGTGAGAAAGGATACGTGCGATTTGAGCCGGGCGCAGGTTCACGCGTCGGTGCCCCGGGGGGAATTAATTTAAAATTTTCTCACCCTTCCTTCGTTCGCCTGCAGGACCTCCCCTGGTGTTAATGAGCTGAATTTCACGCATGTGGTGGAACGATTTTTTAAGCACATTTTAAGCACACATGTACACAGCTCGAACACACAACACGCGGCACGCACGTAGCATGTAGGAGACTTAACTTTATCCGTACACAAAACAACACACGCACACAACAACAAAAAAGTCTGAGCAGATGCCAGTGACGTAACCGAAACATATCAATTTCTGTGAAGCACCGTGTGGTGGAAGCACAAAGCATATCCAGCAGCATATCATATCGCAACATATCGCCTTTTGTGCCGTGTCTAAGTGTAAGTGTTCCGGAGTTTCGCGCCCTCGTACAGTGGTGGCAAGGTTCTTATTTCCCAACCCCCCGCGAAGTCAATTTTGTGCCGATCGAGTAGTTTCAAGAGTGAGAGAGTGCGTTTCGCGAACGGCATTGGAACACAGGCCAAGGCTCTCGTTTTGCATCCCAAGTGTGTGAGTGTGTGTGTGTGCAGCGAAGGTACCGGCCGGTTTCCGGACGTGCCTCGTTTGATCCCGAGATCCCCGCTGCAAGTGCAAAGGGGCCGCGCTGAGGGTCTTGCGCATGTGAATGACGGGTGAAGTACGCACTTTTCGGTGCCGCGAAGAGTGCCTCTACATTGTGTTGCAGTGCCGAGTGGCGTGTTGCAAAGGGGGTAGTAAAATCGTGTCGGTGAGAGTTATTGGAGAGTGCGCGAGGAGCCAGGCGTGTTCCGGAAACGCCGGCTGAAAGGGTGGATGTGGCTGTCGAGTGTGTGATACTTTTGATTTCGGTGCTTTCAATCGATGGAGTGCTTTCGCCCTGCTCGGTACTAGTGAGATATCGGGCGCTGGAAGTATACGGCAGTGACTGCATCGGTTGGACGGGGAAGGAAGCAGTTTGGAAATAACGTAAGTCTTAGGTTACCAAAGAAATACTTGACATTATTCCTAGTTTATTAAGTTTTTTTTACGTCGAATAGGTCGAATTCACCCATTGTCTTGAGCTGCCGTAGCCTCAGGATACTTTAATAGAAGATTTTGCTCAATACCATGTTCTCAACACTGTTTGAATCCTTATAATCTTAAAATCCTTATACATTTGCTAAACTGTTGTACTAGCAGAGTTCCAATACTATCTTAAAACATTGTTTTGGAAGAACATGAATTCATCAAGAAGTTTTTAGGTTGCGGAACTCGGAATATTTAAGATTCAATCTAGACTTGCAGAATGCTTCAGGTTCGATTAAAATGCCTTTTAGAGCTTCATGTAAGATCTTCAAGATATCATGATCGTGATCGTGCATGAATAATCTAAGATTAATATTTTTCCTACAAGTCATAGCTATAGCTTTTTGTACACAAGGCGAATTGTGCGAAGTCATGGCCATAATCGGCTCATTTATTCGTTTTCTAGAACCTGGCTGATTACTTTCCTGATCATCATTTTCTAGAGCTTGGTTGATTACAAATAATTTAGTCTGTTATTATGATTTTATGGCCCGGGTTTAACTCAAGATGTTAATCATCCCAGGAACTACGAATACAAAAGCCCTTTCCCGATATTTACCGTAAGTTCTTCGCCGCTCGTCTGTTTATTGAACGAGCTAAGATGAAAGGCTTTAAACTTGTAATCGGTTCCTACAGGAAAAGTTCAAATTTCTGTTCGTACAACTTCCATTCTCGCAAAAACAAAAAAAGAAAACAAAATCCCCAGAAGCTAAGTCTTCTCTCCACCGGCGTGCACAATAGGGAGAACAACATTTTCTCGGAAGGACCGCACCGCTGGACAGGACTGTTTGATTGTTATTACTTTTCCTTCCGCTTTTATGGCGCTATGCAGGGCTTCTCGTGCCGGTGCCGGTACTGAATGGGCAAATAATGACTCATCTTTATTGAGGCGTGCTGGTACGAGACGTGCGCCATAACGTGCGTTATTGATTGTCGGCCCGGGCAGGCGCCGGTTTTTGTAGGCTTTCACGTTGGATTAGAATCGTGCTCTCGACGTTCGGGGATCCTGCGGAGGAATGCTTCGTTATTGGGAAATCTCATCCTCAGTTGCATCGAAGTATGATGGAAAACATCCCGAACGAGCCTCTCTTCTTCTGTGCGTTTGGAGCCGTACGTGATATTACGCCGGAACGAGTGTCAATTTCGATTTCCCACCGATTCCTGCCAAACAAAGGTTTTCCCACCCGGGTACGGGACGGATATGGCTGAGCGGAATCGCGTCTGTGTTGTAGCTGTCAGGATCAATTGGTTTGTCACTGGTCCGGATGCCCGCATGTAATGTTCCCGGTGTCTGTACTTGAAATTCCCAACAAAACGGTGCGTCGTACTTGAGATCTCGTCGTGCTCCCACACCACTCACCGAATCGTTCCGGCCGAGGAAGGCACGGAACGCGGAAGAAACGGTGGAAAACAGTCAACCGAACATCTGAAAGTGATTTTGATTCAATTTGAACGCAAATCAGGCCGAATTCTCGACTGCCTCTCGAGAGCCGGAAGGAAGGAAACTCGAGCCCTTGTCACCGCTATCGGATGGTTGATACTTTAGATTGAGAATTTTACAGATTTCCATTCGTTCTGCACTTCAGCACGTGCTGTCGGGTTCCCGTTGGGGGAGCAAGGCACAACAGTTAGAAACGGGGCACGCAAAATAGGAGAATTATTTATTGAAACGCCTTCCAGCGCTCGGTTGCTCCCAACCGACGGCGACCAGTTGGACAGCTTCGGGACGACTTCCGCTAGGACACATTCGGCGAATCTTCCGATGGGATCCGGAGATGGATCATGGTGTGATTTCGCGCGGGATGTTCGTTTGGAAGGAAGAGCAAAAAAAAACTCAAATCGCGGTGGTGAGCGCGAAAAACATTTTACGACACCGAGCGCCGAGATTTGAGCGTGCGTAAACAAGTCCCAGCTCCGTTCGCGCGATGCGTAACTTTTCCATCATGCGCGGCGCTGTGGACGGGGTTGCCTTTTGGGCTGTAAACTTTAAAAAAAGGTAGCTGACGCTTCCGGGCTTCCGAGGCTCAGCAAGCAGCTCAAGGACACACCGAAAACGCGTTCGTTCCGAACAGCAAAAGGCACCATAAAATAAACACAGCGCAGCACTTTCCGCGCGAAGTTTTCGAAAGTTGGGAACGTGTTTTCTTGGATGGGTTTGGTGTTGATGACGGTGTTTGCTGGCTGGTGTTTGCTGTTGATTGTTTTCTTTTATCTAACGCGAACGGTGGGGGTGGGGTGGGGTTTGGGTGGCATGTAAAACATGTAAAACCGTTTCTGCTTTGATGCAACGGCGTCCGTGATTAAGAAGTATATCAAGGCAACTGTAGAAGAACAAAAAACGACATACTCTGCTCAGAGGAATACCTTTGTTATGTTTTTTTTTCAGTGTGTTCACTCGTTTTCTGTGGGTTTCTTATGTTTGATGTTTGATGTTACATACAATCTTTCGAGCATTTCATCTGGATCTGTAAGTTCCTTTGTACCAATACCAACTTGAAGCACAATAAGTTTTCCTTATTTTGTTCTACCATAACTCCGTCTATTCGATTTAGTTTCTGCTAGGGAAATTAAAATTTCTTCCGTAGAAAAACACCAAAGAAACACACTTTGCTGCTGAAAAGCTTCCACAAGGAAAATCGTATACACATCACTAATTGTCTATTGCGTTATCCTTGTTACAAATTGCTTTTTTTATATCGCACGTGCCAACAGCTACCTGTAAGGCGATGTTTTTCCCGCGTTTCCCTCTTCTCGACGGGCAAACGAACTCGAGCAGGACATCATAGTCGAGAAGTTGTTAACATCCGCCCCGGTCGGTTTATCACCTCGGTAATTTAGGCGGACTGAGATCAATCACCGACTGGCGATTACGGGAATCCTGGCCCAGGGACGTGGGCACGCTCCTGTTGGGTGCTGTGGATATAAAAATGTGTTTTATTCTCGGAAATCTCCCGGAGCAGATGATCTCTTTTTGCAAATGCGAAATAAATTTCGCAAACAGCGAAAAGAAAGCCCGGAACGCGAACGCCAGCAAAACCGGATCGACCGTCCAGCGTCAGGGTTTGTTAAAACAATTTATGACCCGCTTTGCCGGCTGCGAACGGCGAAAAAATCGGAATGAATGGTAGTCCTTTGCCCCCGCCGCCGGTCGTTGGTCTTTCCGTCGTCGCGATCTCACCTTTTCGCGTTCGTTAGTTCGCGTTAGCCAAGCGAAACTCACGCGTGCGGGAGTCGCACAGCGCACACCAGAAGCTCGTAATAATCTTTTTATTAAGATAGATGTCGAATTTCAGATTCTCGCCCGTTTGGACGGAGTTTGTGCGTTGTACTTTTGTTGAATTTCGTTCTGCGCTGGACGGGGAAATCTATAGGACGTGACGTGAAGGTGCGTTCCGAGCAAACCAGTCGAAACCAGGCGCCCGGAAGGAGCCATGGAAATGGGTTGCCGATTTATGGGTGCAACTGTGACTCCACTACTCTCGGTCGCTCCCTCGAGGACTCCGGAGTGGAGTCGAGTCGTTCCGTCGTGGACCGTGATTTTACGTGGTCCGACTTGAAGCGGTGCCATTTATACGGCATAATATTCAATATTCCGCCACGCTCGGGAGGGAGAGGAATCTCTTAATTAAAGCATAACGACCCACTTCACCTTTCGCCGCTCACGAAACGCCGCCTCAGGCCGCTCGCCGACGGAAATGGATCGTTTTTCCAGCCTATTCACCTCACGAGACTTCTCCGGAGCGAAGGAGCGACGGCACCGGGCGGGGTGCTAAATGTGGGCTATTATCGAATAATTATAGGTTTATATATCAATCGAGAAGCGTGCTCATTGCCGCGTGCTTTGACAATCGGCGTCCCGATGCGCGCCAAATCTGCCGCCATCGGATGTGGGACATTAGCCTGATTCCTTTTATGCCCCACGCGTGTGTGCGTGCGTGCGGTGGAAGCTATGATGATATATGAGCTGCGGGTTCCGGATTCCGGTTGCGCCGGTGGTGTTTGTGGTCGATTTGCTATTGTTTATTAACCGTACAGCCAATGGCCGGTGGTGCTGACTGCCACGGCGTCGTTTCCGTCGTTTTGATTGCATCCAGCGTGGAAAGTGCTTTCGTGTGACGCTCCCGCCTCCTGCTCGCTACACAATGCCGGGAGGGAAGCATTCATGCGTTAAGTGGATCGCTTTATCTGCTCGGGGTAGGAGAGTCGGCTCAGTCAAATTCATAGAGGAAGTCATTATACACCGATTCTCTTCATGAATCCTTCGCACACACGCTAGTCGCTATTTTAGTTTTTTTATCCTCCTTCTTTTCTAAAAAACCTCGATTATTAACGATGTGTGGAGGATTCTTTTAGATCCTAGAACATACAAAAAATATAAAAATAAAATAAAAACTTGTCCCAAACTAGATTGTACATTCGTCATTTTAGTCTTGCATGTGTATGGGCCAAAATGGAAGAGGAAAATTGAAATTGCATGCTTTCCAAATTGGCCCGAGGACATTTTCCGCTCGAAACCACCCCCAGTTTGCACGCTCCCTCTGAGCCAACACAAATCGTGCAAAGTGTACAGATTTTTGAGCCGGGATGTCTGAATCAAACCAACCTCGTTGGGGTTGCGTTTGCTATCGATTAATAATCGATCGCCCGAACGGGGAATGCTGTGAACGGGAGCCTAGCACACCGTGCAATATAGAGCCCAGCCTCGCCAGCCGGCTGTTCCTGGT
>KZ067314.1:49569-70102 GCA_002091845.1 Anopheles cracens | reverse complement strand
ACTCCCGCTGGTGGAAACTATCCGACCAAAAAACCCACCGAACCGACAGTAATGCGCTTTCATCTCTAACGAACCCGCCACTATCGAATTTCCGCCCACTTCTTCGCCATGGCGCACCCGCAGCCAATCGAGCCGGAGCCAATTGATGACTGTCAAATAGTTGTTCGGCCGCTTTAAACATTAATGAAGCTGGGGTTGCGACCGAAAAACCGCGTGCGGGAAAGCGCTTACATGGCCACACGGCTCCACACGGGAGTGGATTGATGAAAGTGTAACGGGCGGCCATCAGCGTGGGCTCGAGAGCTGCTTGAAATATCGGCACCGGTGTGGCATATGTGGACCTGGCTGGGGCCGCCATTGCCGCAAGGCCTGTTATTGATTCACCCCGAGTGCGTGGCGAACGCCGTGGCGGGCCCGGATTCAGGTTCGAAATTGATCGGAACTCTCCGGGGAGCTTTAACTGCTGCGTGCGAGGTGTTTTTTTTTTTAAACTCGCCTTTCTGCCTTTTACAATTTCACGGTGTTTTAGCGTAGAGCGCTTTTTTTTGCTTCCGGTGGGAGGAGAATAAGGGAGGAGAAAAACAACACTATGGTCCGAAAATTTGAGGCCATGACCGAGGTTTGTAAATACGCGCCTGGTGCCAATGCCGCCCGGGATGGAAATGGAAGCCGCCGTGCACGGGCGCAACTACCTTAATCTCATTACCGGTGAAATTTTGCGTCCGGTATTGGGGAGGGATTCCGACGGCTTTTTTTTTTGGCTCCACTTTTGTTTCCCTCGAGATCGAGATATTGGGGTGTTTTTTTTGTTTCGGTTCAGAATTAAAAAAGAACCAAAAAAAAAACAGATGAACAAAAAGTGCTTGTTTTCGGTTGCCTTGCGGGGACGCAAAGTGAGAAGTAAACTCGACGCAAAAAGCAACGAAAGCCTAGCTAATCCAAAAGTCACCTTAAAAGTGTCTCCAGCGGAAAGGCCCGGTTCCCCGTAAATGCCAAACCAAGCGCCACGCCGTAATGGAGGGTTTCCCGCCCATGCTTTTCATTTTGGTTCAGATTTTCTTTCGCTCTAGTCACGTCCTGCAGCGGCGCTGGTGCAAGTTAATGTGTTTGGAAATGAAGACTGACAGCGCCAGGCAACTCAACCTACGAGAACAACAGAGAAAAAACAAGCAGGCACAATGGCTCGTCCAAACCGTGACAAACGTCGTCCACAACATGACGGAAAGCTCGTTCCGAAAGCTCGCAAACGAGCGCGAAAGCAAGCAAAACCACAACATCATCAACAAGCGGCACATTTTTTTTCTCTTCTCTAAAACCCAACTTCACACAACGTTCGCGGCTCTTCAAAAGGTAACCAAATCATTCCGAGCTCTCCGGTTGGGCCATATTTTTTCCTGATTAATGGCAGAACAATTTCGCGGACGAGCGTCGGACCGCAAAAAAATGAACTAACCCATCCTGCACCTTCGCGCAGATGAGTGATTTTTGTTTTGTTTTTGGATTGTTCAAAGCAGAGATGAAGATGGCCGCTGAGGAAGCGTGAAGTGTGGTGAAGTAAAATAATCATATTAATTCAAACCCATTACCGGGAAGTGAGTGCTGGCTTTTTGATTGAAATTCGCGGAGCTTTGATTGAGGATGTTCCGAATTGGATATCGTCGTGGGGGTCTCTGCTTTGGCAATTTGAGGTTTCGCAGGTTGAAGACAAATTTGTTGAAACAGCATTGTTATGCGATGGTGAGTTCAGTTTCGATGAAGATCTAAACAGAATCTTTCGAAAGACGATGCACACTGAATATATTCTCATTCAATATACCACCTTGTATTTATGGTCTATTCTATTGCTATAAATAAAGTTGAATAAAGGGTAAGCTTTTAGCACGATGCAGTTCAAATGCGCTCTATTCTTTATTCGCTCCAATCATCTCCCATTGGGATTATTGATTTATAAACTGCTCATAGGAGGCATCTCATTAGAACTAATTGACGACCAAATTATTAATATCGATCAATTGTAGCTTCAATTGTAAAATGATTGTTCACTTTGCCTTAGTGGTTGTTTCTGGGGCATGCTTGTTTAATCGAACGAGAAATAAGCGCATTTTTTGCTAGACATAATCATGTTGACAACATGTTTCAATGAACATGCTCGTCGTATGTGCAACATGATGCAATGTGTTTTGTTAGAAAAATTATCACACTCGATGCTCAGATAGTAGAGAATGTTGATTAGCTATTAAAAACTTAAAAAGTTTAAATTTAATTAAAATTTGCTGAGTTTATTCAAACATAATTGCGTAAAACAATCACAAACACTCGATTTAATACATTCACTTGTGTAGGACGCAACACAAGTAAATATAAGAAGTGAATTATGCTCCTCCACAAAACTTCCTCTCTAACATTTTTATATTCAATTTGACGTCTCTATTCGTCATTGGCTGTTGGGGCTCAAGAAGCGCCTGACAAGGACATCGCGTCATCGCGGCGTGGCAGGCTGACCTGTCCTGGGCCGGGTCGCTTTGCCCGGGCCGCATTAACAAGCAATCGTCGTTCGCGGGGCCCACTTATCGAGTGGCTTATTTACGTTTCATTAAAAATGTTACGATTCACCTTGCACCGGCGCAGGAAACCGGAAGGAACGAGTTACGGTGTCCCGATTGCAAGCGCTTTCGTAAGGCTAAACCGGAGGGAAAGTTGGCATCTTCGGTTGCGCGAGTATGAAGCAAGTTATAGTCGGTAGAAGGCGGAAAAAGTAAGGAAAAACCAACAGTATTCATCGATTACTTCTATATTTGTTTGCTTTGGCTGATTGGAGTTGGAATGCCCACCCTTGGCAGACACGGCAGGCGGCTAAGGTAAACGTGCCGGAGCGGAGTAAACAATCGGCGCAGTCGGATGTTGCGTCATTGGAGACCGATTTCGCAGCGGAACGCACCTTGTGTGCCTTTTCGTTCGAGCTGAGGACGACGACAAAGGGTGGCGAGTGGAAATCGTCGTTCTAAACTAATCATGCCGCCGTGGTGTACACAGTGACACCGATTGGGGAAGGCTCGTGGTTTTGTTCCTGTCGCAGTGTGCATAAACAAAAAAAACAAAAACAAAAACAAGCGAAAACAAATAAGGTCCACCGGAAACGGTCTGCTTCGGAACGTTTAATGAAAACTAATGAAGTCTCGTGCCGCGATGGTCCGTGGGTCGTAAAAACTTAACGACCGGCGGCAGTTAAAAAAGTTTGTCCTACAACCGGCCAAATGGGGCGTATCGCGTTGGGGTTTGTATTCGTACGCGTGCAACGATTTCCAGCGGTTCGATCCGGTGGATAACGAGTTGGGTGGGAGATACGTTTTCCTGAATGGTGAATGTATTTACATAAACGTTTTCTTCCGCATGAAATAGTGCGTATAATGTGGTCTAGTTGTGTAAACAACCGCATAAAATAATGTCGGATATTGCTCACTTTTTTAAATTCAAAATAGATTTAAATTGTTAATGTACTTTTTAAAACGTTTCCAGGATTAGCATGTTGGTATTCGAGTTTATTTTTAAATGCTTTTTCCATGTTTTGATTGGTGGTCTTTCACACATTTATGATTATTTTATAAACGATATAAACATTAGCTTGATTCTCACCGCATGGATCATTATGAAATAAACATGCAATTAACAATATGTTTCCATTGGTTGTTTAAAAAATGTGGAAATGTTTAAACAAGATAATTAAGGGTCTTGGGCGTGTAGTATATTAGCAAGCGCCATGAATACAAAAATTAATTACATGATTAAATATGTATTATCATAACTTCCACACCTCAACCAAATGGTCGACACAGATGATAAAGAGGTTTCATCGGCACCCTTCATCGCAAGCGCTGGCAGTGGAGGGCTCAAAAACCACTTCCACACGCACACGCGCATGATCTGGCCTGGCCGAGGCTGCGTGACATTTGTGTGCCCCAGCACTTCCGGTGCCGGTGCGGTTTGAGGTTAAGCCCTTGTTTTGTGGGTGGCACGGGGGGGGGTGGTGGGAAATAAAATTTTATACCTCTTAAGCAGATTAACTACCGTTTACCGGGTGGGCTCGACGGCGTCGTTTGCTGCCGCTTGTACGGTGTACGTGAAAATTTATCGAGCTACGTGCCCGCCGACCAGACCGGACTGGTGGGCCGGTGGATGACACATCGGGGGAGGCGGGTTTTTCGAGAGGAAATTGTTCTTTCCGGAAAGGCCTGCGACATCCCTGCCACTTGATGTGAAGCGTCGTCGCACGGTGAGACTTTTGCCGTATGTGGTTTAATTTTAAGAGAAAAAGAGAGACGGGAAAAGTTGCTACCAAAGCATTTTGAAATATAATATAGATTATTAATGAGTTTTATTGCTTGTTACGGAAACAATACCATAATGACAGTTTGTCGCATTTGTGCATCATCATAATGCAATTTGGCAGATAAAAATGATCGATTGGATAAGTGACTTACCAATTATAAGTCTATATTGAGTTAACAGATTAACATGAATAATGTGAACAGTTATAATTTAAGCCAATGCTATGCATTTCCGGTGCGTGTAGCAAAATGGAGGAATTGTGAAAATTGTGAAAATGTATGATAAATGTATAATTAAGCCTTTAAGTTACATATGAATTAGCTTTGAGAAAACGCTTGATACACAAATTTTTCCTAACAAATCTTGATTTTGTATTATAAATATTTCAATAATTCTTTAATTAATTTAATTTTAATTAAATTAATTAAAGAAATATTAAATGAAATTAAATTTTAAATTTAAATATTTTTTTCAATTTTTTTAATTAAACTTTCTTTTATTTAATTTTAAGCACTAGGCATTAAGCAACTTATTCAAAATAACAAAAAAACAATCAAAAATGAAAAAAAATATTATTTCGCTCGCAAATAGATCATAGCATAATCATAATAGGAATATTTTAATTCAGATGACGAAATCACATCTAATTCCAAATAGTATAAAAAGGTCATTTCACTGGCAAATCTATCTGATGGTAACTCGGCTGAAAGAAATTTAAAAAACAAGCGGTAGATAGCAATATATTGTATACGAGAAAAACTTGTTTCAATCTTTCAACGTAGGAGGCTTTTTCTCTCATAATGACATTAGCTCTGCATATCTACATTTCTAACCAATTGAAATATACAGTGTCTCAATATGTGTTGTCTTGCTACAATCAATGGAAATGCGGTGAAAGTCTCGATCTACTAACTCAAGTAATTGCATTCGATCGATAAACATTTTTCCATATTTTTATTCCGAATAATTCAGCGTGGGCAGTTTTATTTAAGGATAACAAATTCAAATCATTACCCAACATTTCTTTATCCCAAGCCCAATCACACTGTGCGAGTGTGTAATTAATAGCCAAACCATCCTAGAACTCCCACACCGCACCGGACTCACACCCCGAGCGTAGCCGGAGCTGCATAGCATTACTGGCATCATGGCGGCGCAGTGAAAACGCACGGAGACGAAAACCACATACACTCAGACGCGCACCGAGCGTATTTTGATAAATAATTGATGAACGGAGCAGCGGCCCAGGCTCACACCTGCCCTTTTCTCGGCGTGGGGCGAACGTGCCGTTGGCCACGGCCGTCTTAATGAGGCGTACTGGGGTTGATGAAAAGGGTTGGTTTCGTGTGTATGTCAACCTGCCCCTTTTCTCGATGGATGCCATTCCCACCGATGGGTTTGTGTGCGTATGTGTGTGTGTGTTGAGCGGGTCGGAATGGTTGATTGCGAATTTTTGATTAACTGTCATGCTTCCGGTCCGACCCGATTATGAAGCTTCCTGCATGGGTGTTTGTGTTTGTTCTTCGTTTACGCCACAGGTACAGGATAAGCGGCTTCCGAGCAGGAATTTGTCACGGGTTGTGGTAGTGAAGTGTTTTACCATTGCATACGTCTGCGTTAGGGGTACTGTTTGTCATTGTTATTTTGTAGGCCGGGAGGATTAGGATGGTAATAATTAAATTGTACAACATTTTCAGATGATTGCAATTTAGAATTACATTTTTGTTACAAAGGATCATGATAAAGGATGGATATTAACATTGATAACAATGTTTTGAAACTGTCTTACTTTATTAAAAACACAATTTAAAACAAAACCCTTTTATGTGAATACATAGTTCCATCCATACACTTCTACAGCAGCCATTCTTCTAGCGTAAAATGCCAAACGATGTGTGATTTTTTACGTGCGCAGCCCACATATGTTACACGTCCGCTCATTAGACACCGTGTGCCGGAGCGGATTTGTTCGATCGGCTTCAGATGATTGGCCAATTTCCGTACAATTCAAGCACGTCCCTGAAACCGGGTAACGTTCGTGCTTGAGCATGATTTGCAAATCAAACCACCCTCCCAAAGGAAAAGAAAAGCAAACCCACAGCCAAACCGGACTGGCAGCGTTACAGGCAGCGTTCCGACAAGCTTCCGAAGCACGGGCCCACGGGTTGGAAGGAACATTCCGACACACGCCACCTTCCCCAGCCCCGAGCTATTGATATCTGTATCCGCGCTGGAGTGTGTTCATCTTTAACCACCTTTGCGAAAGTTTTCCTCGCATGCACATTCGATCGCCGTGCTACACTTGAATCGGTATCGATTAGCCTGGAATGGGAGCGGAGCACGCTCCCGGGCGAAGGTTTCGATCGGATGGGTCCAACCCGGGGCGGTGGACAGCCTTCGTGCCCGTGCTTTCGTTTACGGACCGTCCCAAGTGGCGTTACGATCCAGCGAATCGTGAGCAACTTCACACCGAAGCATACAAATGACCGGAAATGAGGTAAATTGGTTGAACGCGGGGCGAAAAAAAAGTGAAACGGATCTGACACAAACTTCGCGTTACGCAGGAATCAGAACAATCGGTTCTTGACGGTTAAAGAAGATCGTTATGAGATTGAATAAATAACACCAAAACTGCTCATATGTGCGCATTCGGATACATAATCTTGTTTGGAAAAGCAAAATTGTTTGGTTTACCATTATAGCATTTTTTTTAACAGCTTTTCACAGTAACTACAACTTAAAGCTATCGAAACCAACAAAATAACTACTTTTATTTGAAACACGTTGTCAAATTCTAGTAGAAATTGTTACTTGGAAATTAAAAAAAAAAACAGAAGTATTCTTTAAGCAATTTTCACCATTTAATACATCAAATCAATCGTATGGAGAACGCGTGCCTGCGCTCGAAAACATTTTCTTCACTACAAAGTAACTAATATATGGATTGTTAAAACACCCAATCACACTGCTACAATCTTATCCCTTTTTTACTTAATCTTTAATATTCGAGAGATATTCAATGTTTTTGGTGTCTCATTTTATAACCCATATTTTTGATACGATTTTTAATTTGAGGTTTAAAATTTTTGCAATATTCAGCTATTTAAGGGATATACTTCAATGTATTCGCACTAATACCCATTGTTTTGTTTCACGACTACAGTCTTTCCTCGCGCTTTTATCGACACATCGTCGATAATTTGTTTAAATTAACCTTTGCAATAAAAAAATCATCCCCGAAGCGAGAACCTGTTGCAGCACCGCTGCTGCCCGTCACTATGGTCGCCCCCGACGTCAACGATCGCCAAGCGTACTGTTTCGCTCGAGAAGTTTTACTAATTAATATGATTCCATCAGCCGCGAACCGTCGTAACGTTAATTTCATGACGCAGCCACACACTGCCACCTTGCGCTCGCGAAAACGTGTAAAAAGGGGAGCTTAATTTAACTCCCATTTTTCAAGCCCATCACACGGAAAAGGACGACTGGGATAGCGTTTGCGGAGCCGCGTCCCAGTCGCTAGCAGTTCATCTGAGTGGCTCGGCAAACTCCCCGGTCGATCATAAATGTGTCTCGGGCGTCGAGGGGTGGCTCCTTTCGACCCTCTAATCATGTCGGCAGCGAGCTCACTTGCCGGTATAGCTTGGGGTGACATTACGAGTGAATCGTACCCCATGCTAGCCAGACACGCGTGTGGCCGCCACCGCCACCCGTCCGGCTCACTTAACGACCCTTACGCGAAGTTCGACGCTTTTAATCTACCACAGCCGTACCGACCCTAATGATGGCACCGGTCGCCATGACTGTGTTTGTGTCGCGCTCCCGGTGCTACGAGTGCAGTACACTCCGCCGCGCTAAATGATGATATATTTTTATAGCGGTTTTATTTATTCGCCCTGCTGGTGGGTTCTCTTTATTCTCATTTCAGCTTACCGCCTGTTGGGATGTGGTAGGAGAAATTAATTTCACATTCACCTGCACCACCCACGCGGCCCAGACGCCCGTTAGACACTTTCCCGCAAACGAAACAAGCGTGAACGTGGACTCACTCGAGGGATCGGTGTGCACTTTTCGCCACGACGTACACCACGCCGCGCCGCGGTGGAACGGAATAGCAAAAACAAACTCAATCTCCAAGGATAACGCCTTTCACGTCGACGGCAGCGAAGGCGGCCACACGAGCACGACGCACAAGCAGTAACGAAAACATATCATCATGTTAGTGACACTGTGGAGAGTTTTCCTCATCGTTTCCATTCTCGGTAAGTAAACAAACCGTACCGTTTTGTTCCAGGAACGCGCACGTGAGCGATGGTTTTAAACAATTTCGAACGTAAAAGGTGAAGGTGAAGCGAATCATTCACTTGTTCGCATGGACGAGTTGGAAGGAAATGTATCGCTCGACTCGCTGTATTGTTTCGTGTGAATCCGTACCGCTCGCGACGTTCAACCTTTGGCACTTGCCCTCGCTTTGCTGCCCGCCGCAAGCAAAGGAGAACATTTGAATTGTTCCATTTGTAAATTGAATCGTTCAACCAGCTCGTTTTGAGGAGTGCGCACGGTGCAACGAGGATCGCATGTGTGACACGCTTCGGGGTTCGATTTCTTTCTTTTTTTTTTGCTACATCGGAGCGTGCATAACTGGGACAAAGCTTGGAGAATGCTCAACCAACGCCTCGCTGTGTAACAGATACAGAGGGATAATCCTCTAACGTGCACTCTCCGTTCTCTCTATCTCCCGCTCTTTCTCTCCCAACCACGTATCAAACCATTTACGGTCATCAATGTGGAAAGATTTCATTATTTTCGTCTCAATTGATTGATAATCAGCATATTATGTGCGGCAAACGGGGTAGGTCCTGCTCTGTCCCTCTGCTCCGAGTCCACTATTCGCCGTCCCACATTGCACGCCGAGCGCATTGTGTGTATGTGCATTCTATTTCAGCTCCAGCCTGCCGGCGTTCGGATCTCGCTCGGACCGTCGGTGCCATTCGAAATTAAGACTTTTTCGTTTTTCTCTACTCCCCACTTTCCCGCTGTGGGTGAGGCGTTTTACAAATGCTTGCCTGGGGCAGATTAAACGACACCGGGTTGAGAGGGTTCAAATCGTTCGAATTAATGCGGCAAAACCGGGGAGATCGATTGGTGTTCCAGGGGTTCCTCCAGCCCGAAAAAAAAGTCCCACTGCCTACACGTGCGGTTGGCTGCGGTTGGTTGAATTGTTTCATTTTCCGCTTTTACTTCGCTCTGTTTACTGGTGTGTGCGTGTGTGTGCTTGTGTTCGGGTGAATGTTTCATCTAGGCGGGCAAGTTAATTGGCGACCGTTTGTGAGGGGAAAAAAACGCCCATCCCACTCCGGGCGACATGATAGGACACTTCATTTTCGGTAATGCGATCCACCGTTGGGCCGGGGAATAAGCTGGGAATTATCATTATCCTTGTGTCAGGGATTTTTGACAAGCCAGCCAGTTTAGCGCGCGGCATTCTTTATCTGTACCGCGCCAGCCGCCGCGCGGTTTTCGGAATGCAATCTAGCGAGATTACAAATGAAACAGTGAGCGCTGTTAGCCTCCGGTTGGATTGACGCAGTCATCGCACTAAGTTTTGCTAATCGCGGCTAAGCAGCCCCGTGCAGCAGCCCACGTCGATCGGGCATTTAATCAGGTGAAAAGTTTGAGCCCGGCCGTTTGTGGAGCAAATGGTGGAATCGTTGGAATTAATATAAACCCCCAGTAGTCACCGCCGGTATTAAGAAGTGTTGTACAAAACGCTTCAGACAATCGTAATCAAGCTTTAATCCAGCGCCATTTTGAAGGAAATTCATTTATTCATTCGCGTGAACGCGTGCTCGCATAACTCTTTGTCAAACGGCCGGTTGTCGCACGGCTCGGCAGGAAGATAACCGATTACATGCATAAAAATCCCATCAAGATTGATTTTAAATTCTAAAAACTTCGCCCGAAAGTTTTGCAAAGCTCGACCGTCCTTCTCGACCAGCGTGTGTGTGTGTTGTAGTGTTTGGGTCAAACGCGCTGTTGAAAAGCGCGCACGACACGGTCACGAATTCCTCATGTCCCGCGATAAGGACTTCGCCGTATATCCACAAATAGCTTCGAGAGTTTAACCCACACTCTGGCGCCTTCTTTCTTGCTATGTCTTGCAAAACTCTCCGGAACAGAGACAAGATTTATGGTAAGTTTCAGTGTCACCCCAGTTTTCGGACTCCCCGCGAGTGCGCCAAAAGACGCCAAAGTTGCATCGGTGTTCCCGGACGGGATGTGTTGTGTTGCGTTGCGCCCTCTTCTGCCTGGCACGTTACATCCAATGTTGCTTGTTTCGATTTTGTTTTCGTCTCCCTTTTCGTTTCCCCCATCCCCCCCATTGCCCTTCGAAATGGCACGCGTCCACTGACATCTTGTTCCGTCTCCGAATAATCCCAACGTGCGAACGCCAGTGTGAGTCGGTGGAAAGGAATTCTCAGCCAAGACTTATTTACCGGCGCGGGAGGTGAAGCGAGAAAAGTTACATCAAGCCCCCCAAGCGAGCGTGGTTTGGGGCAGGTTATGAAGCAAACGACGACGTTCTCGCTGGGGACGAGATAAGGTGGAGAGGACGGGTCGTGGACGGGACACATTTGGGCACCATCAACCATTCGTCAGGCTTCGTCGGCACCGTCCCGCGCTGTGTGGCCTTGGGTAAACGGCTAGAAGACGCATCGACCACGACCCAACAAGCTTCTTTTCTTGGGCGCTCCGGCAGTGGGCGAAGGGCCCGGGTTTGAATGCATAAATTTTCACTCCGCACGCAACCTGCAGCAGTACCGTGTGTGCAGCCGTGGCAGCAGCATCGTGCAGTGAGCGTGCGGCGCGGTTCGGTTGTATTGCCACACGGGCGATACCGTTTCGAGGACCTTTTCCAACATTCCTGCAAGCCAGCTAATGGTTGAGTGATATGAATGGGTGGAATGGGGGCGTGATGGTTTTTTTCTTCTCTCTCTCTCTCCTTCTCTATTTTCGAGATGTTTGTCGAGACGCCTCGGCTAGTGCTTGGTTCGCGTGGACGTGAACTTACTTGGTTACATCGGGGATTAATCATTGGGGACGGCGCTCGTACTACAAACACAACCACGCACACACACGCTGTTTGGAAAGCGTCCTCCACGTCAGAATTGGTCTAATAAACTTGACTAATGAAGCTTTATGGTAAAGCGAAGGGCTGTGATTGCGATTTCGTCGTACAATCGCGTAAAAGTTGTTTGTTTAAATCCTAGTTTTTGGGATAAGGTGGAACAAAAAATTGTGTTACACGCTTATCTGGAATGTGGCAGATTGAGGATTATACACGCGAGTTATATAAGTATTTAAAAAATTTTGTCTTTTAAGACACTTCTCTAAATCAATGAAAGAGCTGTCTCTTTCCAATCTTAAGATAACGAATCATACTTCTTGATTTATATTATCTTAAAAATAGATCAGCTAAGTACAATGATTATTGTTAAACTATCAGTTTCCAAAAAAAATCAACATTTAAATGAGAAATACAGCAGTAGTAAAACCATTAGCTTAAAAAAATATCACAATCAGAGTGATTAAATTTGCATGGGATGGTTTTATCACCTAATAAGCAAGTTTTTTTTGTATTTTTTTCTTGAAACTTACTTAGGTTGTTATGATTAATTCATAAAAAGTCTATTGCTCGCAAACAGTAAGTAAAGGTCGTTATAGAGTACTATTAACTCTATTTATGAAGTTTTCGTAACGAAAACTCTGTTGTCCTCCATACATTTTAATATTCTATTGTTATTTATTAAATTGTTTCGAATATTGGATATTTGCTAATATTATGTTTAAGAAGGGTATTTTAAGTATTTTTAAACATTACTTGCAGGAGACATGACCTCCTATTAAGATTGTTTATTGTACCTTTTTGGCAAACTATTTATTAACTAAGATGTTAATAAATAAATAACAACTTTACCACCACATCGCCCCACGGCACGGTCGTTTATTGCACCACACCGAGGACGCAAGATGGCGCCCGGTCAAAAGGCCCCATGAAGGACCCCTGAAACCAAGCCCCCTTAACGTGACTCACACACACACACCCACACACACACACACACACAGAGCGGTACGAATTCTCCGCCGTTCAATTCGGCTGTTGTTCGAGAACAAATTCGCGTGCCTTGTTATGACCGACCCTTTTTCCCTCCCAACTCGGCGTGTGTGTGTGTGCGACCGTTTCGCACGCAAAACTCACGTCAACTCAACGACGACTGGTGTGAGGTGGCACGCAAGCAAAAAAAGAAATACGGGAAGGAATTTTCCCGGTCGCTAAACTATCTTCGCACGTTCGATCGTCGTCGTCGTCGTCGTCACCTGCACGTTTGAATGTTTGATGCAACTCCCAAACAGGGAGGATGATTGAGAACTGCACGCTGCAGTTTTCCAGTAACGTATGCGTGTGTGGGTGTGTGGCATTACTCGCAAGCCGCCACCGCCACCACGGTGGGGTGGAATTTTAATTGCATTCTTGAGGAGAGGATTCTGGATCGATGCGAATGCAATCATGACATCACTCTGGGGCTGGAGCTCCCTTAATCCAATCGCAAACGCCTTGGACGGCGACACGTTCCGGCGTTCGATCGGTTTGCGCGGCCAAGGACGCGAGCCGTGGCGTGCCCCGGGCGGTCGTCGTGTCGCAGTAACTGTGACTCGCTCGAAAGGTTAGCTCGGTGGTGTATCGCTACAGCAAAATCACGCAAATCATCAAAATCGTGAAAATTGAGTTACGTCCGGGAGACGGAGCTTCCGACGCGAGAAAAAAAAACTTCTCCCACCCGGAAGTGAATCGGTGTGAAGTCGAGCAAAAGTTGAAGAAAAAGCCCGGACCGGTTTCAAATGCTTCCCTCATTAAATCAGCGTCGCCGTCTAGTTTGTTCTGGCGGATTTTTTTTTCCTCCCGGGTGCCTTTTGCCGTCTTTCGGCCGTCTGATTGAACGTCAACGAGCGCGCCGGCCATTTTGCTGAAGCGTGCCGTTCGCAACCGATCAGCATACGCGACATGCGACGCTGCTGTGTTTTTGTTTGTTTGCTTTGGGTTTTTAGGCGCACGATTGAACTCACTCACACGCGAGACGGACGGCAGCCGGATTGATGGTTAACTCATTTTTGATTTCTCGTTCACGCTCGCCTCGACGCTGGCTCGGAGCGCGAGATCAATCGAGTCAATCGGGACGAATTAGCGTACTGATGCCGGTCCCTGAGGAACGGGACACATGAAAATTACATTCGCGTCCGCGTTGCCAATCACGCCACTGATGGAGGAGTCGATTAAACCCGGCGGACTTCGTGGAAGTGCAAGTGCAATCTGCATCGGCGAGCGAGTCACGGAGGATACAGAGAAAGAGAGAGAGAGAAAAAACAGCCTCGAACTAAATGTTCGACGCTGGTGCTGGTGGTGCTTCGAACTTCGAAAGTGCAGAGCAGCGTAACTGTCGTTTTAATCGGAACGAGCGATCCAGGACGTTTGAGTTGAAGTTGGTGCACAAACTGCAGCTGCTGCTGCTGTCCGGTGCAACGTGACGCCGGCGATGTCTTTGAACTGTTCGCACTCATCAAACGCTTTTCCGATGGGGATGCGACAAGGGACTCTTTTTTTGTTGATCGCCAAAACAGACGGGTTAAGATAAAGTTCGAAGTTTTGGAACGTCCTGCATGTCGTGAGGGCTTCTGCAGGGAGGAAATCTAATATGAACGGTCCACTGTTGCCCGCGTGCGACAGTTTGAGCGATTAGGCGATTAGACAGGCAGGCGTCTGGTTCGAAGTTTTGGTACATAGTTTTTTAGAAGGAGCAATTTTTTGTACTTTTTTGTTTTTTTGTTTTTTTTTCTTACGATCCAACAAGCGGTTTGTGCGTTTCAATAGGAACAATTAGACCCGTTTACAAGTAGAAACTTTGGTCGCTTCGTATTCATATATCTTCAATAACTTTACGCTTACGATAATGAAAGAAGTAAACAAAAAAGATGCACAAAACATAGAACTTATTTTTTATTTATGCAAAAAATTGGTAACTTTCGAAGGAAAATGATGCTCTTCATCAGAACTGAGTTCTTTATCAGGTGTCAAACGCCTGCGAATTGAAAAAAAAACTTTAACGCCAAAACTCTAGGAAATCTGTATAAAAAACGCATCTATTGAGCTAACCAATTAGTTGGAAAATCTATCATAAATATTTCCACAAAACACGTGATATCGATAACAACCGAACGTTGTGGTTTGTTTATTAGATTAGACTTTCGGTTTTGAAAAGTTGCCCTAAAAATTGCTAATCTTCGCTGCAGCGCCCTTTGATGTATGACCGGAATTCGTACCGAAACACAGCGCAGCAGCGTTGACCGAAAGCCTAGAGAGCACGATTCCGGTCGGGCGTTTATTTTTTATCTTCCTCCCTCTCTCTCTCTCTCTCTCACCCACACGCCAGCGAAATGCTTATCGACGGAAACGTGTACGGGGCGCCATATTTCATTTCCATTTGTCCACACAAAATAGGCAAGAAGTATTTTTTTTCGCCCCCCTCCTCACTGTACGTGTTCGTCTGTGTATGTGTGTGCGTGTGTGGTGAGTAACCAGCGGGAGCGTGATATCGAACACAGTAGGCCACCCGGTCGGTGGGGAGCACCCTTGCACTCCCCCTTAGGCACCGGGGCCAGAAACATAAAAACAAACTACCCACAAAATTGCGAATTTCCCACCCCTTCCCCAAACCCCTTTCCAGGGGGCCGAAAAGTGGGTCGGGGTTGATTTCGATATTTCCCAAGCGGTAAGCCCCCGAAATGTGGCCAATTTGGCCAACCCCGGCGCAAAACCCCCGACGCTCTCATTACCACCCACACCCACCCCCTCCCGGGAAGAGTTGCACCGGGGGGTGGAAAACATATTGCAACTGACGCACGGCCTCCGTTTCTTTGTGGTGTGTGTGTGTGTGTTGCCCGTGTCACGCGTGTTTTATGTGGTTTTATATGTGTGCGTGCCTGCGTGCGTGTGTGTAGGCAAGATTTTCACCGAGCTTCATTAAAGTTTCACTCCATTAAACGCGTTTATCATGCAATGACTGGTGATGGCGTTCGGCGTAGTGACAAATAAAAACCACTAGAACCAAGTGGAAAGGACTCCCTTGCAAGGGAAAACTCCCACAGAGCCGTTGGGAAGGTGGCACACACTTGATTTAGGTTGCGCTCGAACTCCCGGCCGACTGGCCTGAGCTGCGCCGTCAGAGAGAGGAGCCTTTTTGCCTTATAGTCGTGTGCTGGCTTCTAAAGCTTCATTTTCACAAACCAATTTAGCCGGCGGTTTAACGGTGGTGGTGGTGGCGCCTTAAAAAACTAACACAAACTTGATCCCCCCCCCAGCAGGAGGTGGCCTGAAAGAGCAACACTTTTGCAGATCTGACCCCATCCTGCCAGTCACGCTCTCGTATGCGTGTGTGTGTGTTTGTGTCCCGTTCGGAGCAACACGGTCGAAAGCTCAGCAACGAACCATCAATATCGGGCCCCGTTCTCACACGCAGCCGAAGCGTGCGGCGCTTTTGCAATCAACGTGAAAGTTATATGTCGGGCCTGGGCGGGCTTTTTTTCGTTCGCACACGGTCCCATTAGCATTACCCCACCGTTTTCATATGTTACGCCCGCTTCGCTCGTTGTACTAACGGGCCCCTTCCCTCGGGCCGGTAAAAAGGGACACACGAACGGACGGAATTGTGATTTCGTAAGGGAGACCTACAGAGAGAACAACACAGGGGAGAAGAAAAAAACGTACCAAAACTCACATACACCAAGTGAGAATGGGTAGAATATTATTTTTAATGCGTCCACTCTCAGCTGCTGCGACCGCTCCGGGTCACCCGAGGTAACCTTGAAACGCTCCCAGCACTCCCACATCAAGCACACGGGGAACGTAGATTATTATTGCCTGCGCGGTTAGGGTTCTTCGGCGCCTTCGGACACACACACAGCCGCCCGGTTCTATTAATTAACTTTCACCCGGTAATGGTAATGGCCGTCCGTGTATACGGGCTCTGTTTTATTTTTATATCCACCTCGCCCCCCCTGTGGGAACGCGTCGGGTTATGTGCTCCGGATAGGTTGTGGTGTGTTCGGAACGTTCAACCTTTTTGTTCTGCGCTGATTCTGTTTTTGCTGGTGCTGTTCGCTCCTACACCTGGCACTCGTTCACTTGCTTGATCTTCGGGTCGTGGTTCAGCTGCACGGGACGGGTTTGTTTCATGTCATCCCTGTGACCGAACCGAGGGGAGGTGGGGCGAAAATAGGCGATAGCGGTTCAAAGTTTTGCTCTCGGCCGTGTTATGGATGACGTTGTTGATCAGGTACGGTCGGCGTCCGCTTTCAAGGGGCTTGCAGACGGATCCGGTGGGGAAAACTAAAGCCCGGATTTAGTTTTCTCAGCAGGTGAGATTAAGCATAAAGCAAATACGCTGGAGGATTGCATAGCGACACGAACGGTGAATGGGTTGATCGTTGTGTTACGATATACATGATTCGAAGGAGCACTGTGTTGCTGATCAAACACTATTTACAGACTGAAAATTAGCAATTAAATTCTAATGATACACAATCTAGATAAAAGAGGAAAACTTTTAATTATTTGCTTTCTTTTTAATTATGAGTGATATTAACGTCCGATGAGTTGTCCAATGTATGTCCAATGTATGTATATCCTACGTCCTTCTTTTCTTGTGTTACCCTAAAGAGTTTGAATAGAACTCAAAGTTAAGGTATTCACTGTAGACTGTAATAGTCACAATGAGGCAAAAAAAACTTCTTCAACGGCATTACTTCATTGTCAAAGAGCTATCTGAATGACGAATGTATTTTCAATTATTCCAAGGCCAGTCATTACATCCAATATCAAGTTTTCATAGTTTCTTTCTTACGCTGCAGGTATCGATTAGTGGGAGATCCTAATCCATCTCATATCTTTTCTAAGCCCGCATTGTTAAACCAAACTTCCGATTGATAGAGAATTGAACATACAGAACCAAACTCCAATGGGCTAGTTAAATTAATCCTTTAAGCCGAATTCAAAGTCTTCCTTGCCCATATGTCAATCGTAGCCTTTTTTTCACAACGTCTCGTACATTACTCGGTCTGCTGCACATTTTATACCATCAATGACGAGCAGTTGACAGTCACTGGAGGGTGAAATTGCTCGATACATCACACGGAACGAGACACCGCCTTCCCAACGGCACAAAGGACACATTGGTCGTCAAGGATTGATATTCAGCGTGTATTTTTTTTTTCATTTTGAAAATCCAACTGTAAAGCGCTTGCATTAATCTTTTGGTCTGCTTCGTCCTGCCCTGGTCGCAAGTGGTCAACGTACTGCTATTTCCCGCACATAACTTACACCCCTCAACTGCTCATTTTCCGAGGCGCCCTCCTCCTAGACGAGCTCGTGCCTGCCGTGCCGTGCCCATTCATCTCGAGCACCGTTTCGCTCATTAAAGCGTAATGAAGGAAGAGTTGCACCCCAACCCACCCTCCTCCCACCCACTCGTTGCCGGCGGGGTCGGGTTGCCCGGTGCGCCGTAATTCTCGGAAATTGATTTTCTTCGTTTGCCTCGGCCATTCTGGAGGCGCGTAGAGCGAGTTCTGAAGACGGCCCGTTCCGAAGGACGAGGGTTTGGGTGAAACCGGGCAGGTAAGATGGCCGTGCTGGGCCGAGAGTAATGATTTTTTTCTCTCCCCGGTGTTCCAACTTCCCACACCCAGACCGGTCCCTTTCGGGGTTTCGGGGTGTGGAGCCGGATTGAATGTGTATGGCACGGCATTATGAATAATTGAATACGGAGCGTTTGCAAGCATGCGGAACCCAGAGCGAGGGAGCGAGCGTGGTGTAGGCGAACGCTGTCAATGTGGTTCTGGCCGATGTGTCCTGCCCGAAAACCAAAGCAACCGAAGACACGAACCACACGCCTACGTCGGCCGGCTCGCCGCTCGCTTTATGGCGCCCCGGTTTCACCCACACTCGCATGACCTTGTTCATTGGAAGCACGGTGTGTTTATTTTTATTAGGTTAGGCTCGTTGGAAAAGGTTAGGAAAGATACTTTCGAATAAACTTCCGAGCTGGTCTGGCCAGGCAGTAGCAGCGGCAGCTCCGAATGAGAAGAAATAGCCACAGGACTTGGACTTGTGGGTTTGTGCTTCACAGCCCGCTGTTTGTTTGGTCGAAAGGGCTTACGTATGGGGCTCTGGGTGGCTACCGGCTACCATGCGGACGCAAGAACAACAAGACAAATTTTATGGGCAAATTAGAGATCTGCTGCGCTGCGTGGCGCGTACCTGTTGCCACTGTTGGCTTAGGCTGATATTTATTCAAGCATGTTTTGTAATAAATTCAAATTAACTATCGATATGTGCTCATTGCATGCAGATGATGATGATTTGCAGATCGTTACGGCGGAAAATGGAAAGGATTGCACAGGGGATGAATTGTCTAATATCTAATCAACGCTTTGTACTTGTTAGAAGGGAGCATTCCTATAAGAGAGTTTATCCGTTCCGGTTGTTTAAGGACATCTTTTGAAAATAGTATAGCATCTTCTGATAATAAGTGCTTGAATATGGTAACACAAACCATAAGCTTCTCCAACCAGATGTGGCCCGTCGAGCTTCGTTGGAGAGAATTTTCAATGTATCCAAATAAAACCTTTCCACTTTGTTAACCTCCCATATGTGCCAATGATCGGTTTTTTACTTCTCCAAATATTACATCAGATGGATAAGTTTTTAGATGTTTCGGAAAGTGGTTCGCTGGGAAAATTTTATAACAATTTCAACAAGTTTTTAAATTCGTTGTATGCTGAATCCTTAATATAACAAATTTTAAATATTTTTTGGATATACTCAAGGTAAGTGATAAAGGTTTGTCGATCAAGACAGTGTAGTAAACTTTCACGATGGACACAAATGTGTTAATAATGATGATACAAACATGAGCTAGCTTATGTCTGAAAATCAGCGTAGCAATATCATGACGAATAGGGAAAATTGATAATATCGAGGTAAAAATTGGTCACTTAGAGAAACTTTACGAAGCATGAGCAACTTCCTCGTTCTTGGCACAACAATCTTCGCGGACATTTGATTTTCGATACATAAAATCTGGCAGAGTGTTAATCACTGAAGAAAAGGCAAAATTCACGAGGCACCTTGCACCGAGCGAGCAGCTTAAAGTTTTCGTCTTCCGGGGCGTCCTCAGAACTGGAACAAATCTGTGCCCCCAACTGGCATCCATCGACCGGCCGGCACCAATACTGCTGCTTCATTAGGCAATTAAGCGAAAAACTTGTGCAGCTAATCACTTCTCCCGCAACCCGCACCGTCTTCTCAGTCAGTCCCGCGCCCCACCGGCACTGTAATAATTTTGACGGAACGCAAAAAGCGGCGTAGCGCCGTCGGCCCTCACCGCTGACCACTAATGAAGGAAACGGCTCCTGCTGCTGCCACGCTGGGAAAGGGTTTCCCGGCGCAAACATGCGCCGACACGGCCCTACGGTTCGGTAATTAGGTCCGCACCCCGAAACGCACCCACCAAAACGCAGCACCAAGAATCCGAGTTCCGTTCCGCCCCAGTGCCACGCACTACATTAGCGGCGTCCCTGGGAAAGTTCGCCCGACCCGGACGCCGGACGAGCCGACGAACCGACGAGAGAACAATGTTTCCTTCCATTTTGCAGCAACGAAACGACGTATGCGTCGCACTGTTGCGGACTTCCGCAATGAGACTCAACTTTGGAGGGCGCCCCACGCGGTTGGAGCAGATGCCAGAAGCCCCGACCCGGGCCTGTGGTGGCAAAGATGAAAGAGAAAGTTTTCCATCACAGTTTCCCACCGTCGGTGATTTTATATTTTTCCTTTCGCTTCCTTCCGAACCGTCCGCCCGCCCGCCCGTCGTGATCCGGGATGTTGTGACTAGGACTCTAAAGCGCCGGAGCAAATACCGTACATATTTTCGCAAAATACCTTCCCCGATCGGTGAAGATCCTTTCGTGGTTTCGTGGGCGAGCGTCGGTGGGAGGTCCGCTCCGGGTGCGAAACATACCGCCGCCGAGGTGCTGAAAGATAATTCTACAGGCACCTGGTCGCCGCCACGTACGCACGGAGGGGGTGTGGGAAATC
>KZ067314.1:6226-31302 GCA_002091845.1 Anopheles cracens | reverse complement strand
GCAAACAAACAAAAACACAGCAGCGTCGCATGTCGCGTATGCTGATCGGTTGCGAACGGCACGCTTCAGCAAAATGGCCGGCGCGCTCGTTGACGTTCAATCAGACGGCCGAAAGACGGCAAAAGGCACCCGGGAGGAAAAAAAATCCGCCAGAACAAACTAGACGGCGACGCTGATTTAATGAGGGAAGCATTTGAAACCGGTCCGGGCTTTTTCTTCAACTTTTGCTCGACTTCACACCGATTCACTTCCGGGTGGGAGAAGTTTTTTTTTCTCGCGTCGGAAGCTCCGTCTCCCGGACGTAACTCAATTTTCACGATTTTGATGATTTGCGTGATTTTGCTGTAGCGATACACCACCGAGAAGGGTCCGAAAAGTTGAAATTAGAATAATAAACTAATTATCTTCGACCACCGGCACGAACTGGTCGCGCGCGCGCCCTTAGCGCCGTTGGGCACGACGACCGCCCGGGGCACGCCACGGCTCGCGTCCTTGGCCGCGCAAACCGATCGAACGCCGAAACCACCGCCACCGCCGGAACGTGTCGCCGTCCAAGGCGTTTGCGATTGGATTAAGGGAGCTCCAGCCCCAGCCCCAGAGTGATGTCATGATTGCATTCGCATCGATCCAGAATCCTCTCCTCAAGAATGCAATTAAAATTCCACCCCACCGTGGTGGCGGTGGCGGCTTGCGAGTAATGCCACACACCCACACACGCATACGTTACTGGAAAACTGCAGCATGCAGTTCTCAATCATCCTCCCTGTTTGGGAGTTGCATCAAACATTGAAACGTGCAGGTGACGACGACGACGATCGAACGTGCGAAGATAGTTTAGCGACCGGGAAAATTCCTTCCCGTATTTCTTTTTTTGCTTGCGTGCCACCTCACACCAGTCGTCGTTGAGTTGACGTGAGTTTTGCGTGCGAAACGGTCGCACACACACACACGCCGAGTTGGGAGGGAAAAAGGGTCGGTCATAACACGGCACGCGAATTTGTTCTCGAACAACAGCCGAATTGAACGGCGGAGAATTCGTACCGCTCTGTGTGTGTGTGTGAGTCACGTTAAGGGGGCTTGGTTTCAGGGGTCCTTCATGGGGTCCTTTTGACCGGGCGCCATCTTGCGTCCTCGGTGTGGTGCAATAAACGACCGTGCCGTGGGGCGATGTGGTGGTAAAGTTGTAGGTTGCTTGTGTACGTCAACTCGCTCCTGGGGTTTATGTACTTTGTAGAATTTGCTTGCTTACACTCCAAATTATCGAATCGAGGTACTAAACAAGGAAGCTCGCTCGCCTATTAGTCACTCGGGGTTTGCCAATCGGTGTGCGTCCCTTGCTGGAAAATGACATTCCATTTCGCGTCCTGTTCATCAAGCACTCCATTTCCATTCGATCGCATAAAAACAAACCAAGCAAAAAAATCATTCGTTTTGCGTATTTTCTCACTGCGGCACCACGTTTTTTTCCACATCCTGCCTCGCCGGAGGTTCGCATTCATTGTAATTATATCGCACGTACGCTGATCTGCTCGGCAGTTGCCACTTTCGCCAACACGAAATGCACGAAAATGCACTTGCACTTGCTGGCTGCTCAAGCACACCCTACCATGCACGGAAATCGGGCGAAAACGACGGAGGGGGGCAAAGCAAAATTTGCAAAATTCGCACAACGACACGCGCTGCACACACACACACACACACACGCCGCTGGCAGGACGGGTGGCTTTTTTCGCTCACGTCACTTCGAACGGTCCTTTCGCAACTGACGCTGCCAACCGTCGTCGTCGTCTTCGTCGGCCCCGTTTCGCTGCGTGCGTCGCTTCGCGCTCGCCGTCTCCAGCCCGTCCACGAACGATCGCACCAAAACAAACTCCGTTCGGGTGCTGTGTGTTCGGGTTGTGTTTGGCCTTTCGGGCTTTTTTCCCGTTCCACAACCAAAACAACCGCCCGAAAGCGAACCGCCACGCTGAAAGCTCCGAAGTGAACCGCCCGAACCGAAAGCTCGGCGCTCGTTCGCTCGCTCGCTCGAGTCAGGGGAAAAGCGGGAAAAGCTCGAGCCCGAGGCCCGAGCGAGATGGCGAGCTGGCTGGTAAGAGCCATGGCAGAACCGCGGCACCGTCGTGCGCTGTACTAAAACGGTCACGACAATTACACTGCTAAATATTCCTGAATGGGATTTATTGCGCCACCACCAGCGCCACCGCTCGCCTTCGGCCAAGGTTAACAATTTGGGGGGGTTGCGCTTTGGGGTGTGTGATAGAGAAAAATTCGATAAAGATTCGAGCTTTCGTGGACTTCGTGGGGGTCGTGGGCACGAGTGCAGATGGGAATAAATGTAAATGCGCGATAAAACCAAAACCCGGCCCCATGCATCATACCGCGATGTTGACAAGCGCCTGAACAGTGTACGTGTAAGTATTGATAGCTAGTTGAGGTTGAGAGTGATTTCAAATAAATTAAAAAAATCATAATAGCTAAGAGTACATTAATGTGTTGATCATTTATTTATTAACATCTTAGTTAATAAATAGTTTGTCAAAAAGTTACAATAAACAATCGCAATGGGATGTCATGTCTCCTGCAAGAAATGTTTTAAAATTCTTAAAATACCCTTATTAAACATAATATTAGCAAATATTCAATATTCGAAACAATTTCATAAATAACAATAGAATATTAAAATGTATGGAGGACAACAGAGTTTTCGTTACGAAAAATACATAAACAGAGTTAATAGTACTCTATAACGACCTTTACTTACTGTTTGCGAGCAATAATAGACTTTTAATTAATAAATCCTAACAACCTAAGTAAGTTTCAAGAAAAAAATATTAAAAAAAAACTTGCTTATTAGAGGATAAAACCATCCCATGCGAATTTAATCACTCTGTTTGTGATATTTTTTTAAGCTAATGGTTTTACTACTGCTGTATTTCTCATTTAAATGTTGATTTTTTTTTGGAAACTGATAGTTTAACATTAATCATTGTACTTAGCGGATCTATTTTTATGATGATATAAATCAAGAAGTATGATTCGTTAACTTAAGATTGGAAAGAGACAGCTCTTTCATTGATTTAGAGAAGTGTCTTAAAAGACAAGAAACTTAAAATACTTATATAACTCGCGTGTATAATCCTCAATCTGCCACATTCCAGATAAGCGTGTAACACAATTTTTTGTTCCACCTTATCCCAAAAACAGGTTTTCGGACGGGAATAGGATTTAAACAAACAACTTTTACGCGATAGTACGACGAAATCACAATCACAGCCCTTCGCTTTACCATAAAGCTTCATTAGTCAAGTTTATTAGACCAATTCTGACGTGGAGGACGCTTTCCAAACAGCGTGTGTGTGCGTGGTTGTGTTTGTAGTACGAGCGCCGTCCCCAATGATTAATCCCCGATGTAACCAAGTAAGTTCACGTCCACGCGAACCAAGCACTAGCCGAGGCGTCTCGACAAATATCTCGAAAATAGAGAAGGAGAGAGAGAGAGAGAAGAAAAAAACCATCACGCCCCCATTCCACCCATTCATATCACTCAACCATTAGCTGGCTTGCAGGAATGTTGGAAAAGGTCCTCGAAACGGTATCGCCCGTGTGGCATTACAACCGAACCGCGCCGCACGCTCACTGCACGCTGCTGCTGCCACGGCTGCACACACGGCACTGCTGCAGGTTGCGTGCGGAGTGAAAATTTATGCATTCGAGCCCGGGCCCTTCGCCCACTGCCGGAGAGCCCAAGAAAAGAAGCTTGTTGGGTCGTGGTCGATGCGTCTTCTGGCCGTTTACCCAAGGCCACACAGCGCGGGACGGTGCCGACGAAGCCTGACGAATGGTTGATGGTGCCCAAATGTGTCCCGTCCACGACCCGTCCTCTCCACCTTATCTCGTCCCCAGCGAGAACGTCGTCGTTTGCTTCATAACCTGCCCCAAACCACGCTCGCTTGGGGGGCTTGATGTAACTTTTCTCGCTTCACCTCCCGCGCCGGTAAATAAGTCTTGGCTGAGAATTCCTTTCCACCGACTCACACTGGCGTTCGCACGTTGGGATTATTCGGAGACGGAACAAGATGTCAGTGGACGCGTGCCATTTCGAAGGGCAATGGGGGATGGGGGAAACGAAAAGGGAGACGAAAACAAAATCGAAACAAGCAACATTGGATGTAACGTGCCAGGCAGAAGAGGGCGCAACGCAACACAACACATCCCGTCCGGGAACACCGATGCAACTTTGGCGTCTTTTGGCGCACTCGCGGGGAGTCCGAAAACTGGGGTGACACTGAAACTTACCATAAATCTTGTCTCTCTTCCGGAGAGTTTTGCAAGACATAGCAAGAAAGAAGGCGCCAGAGTGTGGGTTAAACTCTCGAAGCTATTTGTGGATATACAGCGAGGTCCTTATCGCGGGACATGAGGAATTCGTGACCGTGTCGTGCGCGCTTTTCAACAGCGCGTTTGATCCAAACACACACGCTGGTCGAGAGGGACGGTCGTGCTTTGTAAAACTTTCGGGCGAAGTTTTTAGAATTTAAAATCAATCTTGATGGGATTTTTATGCATGTAATCGGTTATCTTCCTGCCGAGCCGTGCGACAACCGGTCCACTTGACAAAGAGTTATGCGAGCACGCGTTCACGCGAATGAATAAATGAATTTCCTTCAAAATGGCGCTGGAATAAGGCTTGATTACGATTGTCTGAAGCGTTTTGTACAACACTTCTTAATACCGGCGGTGACTACTGGGGGTTTATATTAATTCCAACGATTCCACCATTTGCTCCACAAACGGCCGGGCTCAAACTTTTCACCTGATTAAATGCCCGATCGACGTGGGCTGCTGCACGGGGCTGCTTAGCCGCGATTAGCAAAACTTAGTGCGATGACTGCGTCAATCCAACCGGAGGCTAACAGCGCTCACTGTTTCATTTGAAATCTCGCTAGATTGCATTCCAAAAACCGCGCGGCGACTGGCGCGGTACAGATAAAGAATGCCGCGCGCTAAACTGGCTGGCTTGTCAAAAATCCCTGACACAAGGATAATGATAATTCCCAGCTTATTCCCCGGCCCAACGGTGGATCGCATTACCGAAAATGAAGTGTCCTATCATGTCGCCCGGAGTGGGATGGGCGTTTTTTCCCCTCACAAACGGTCGCCAATTAACTTGCCCGCCTAGATGAAACATTCACCCGAACACAAGCACACACACACACACACACACACACACCAGTAAACAGAGAGAAGTAAAAGCGGAAAATGAAATAATTCAACCAACCGCAGCCAACCGCACGTGTAGGCAGTGGGACTTTTTTTTCGGGCTGGAGAAGAAAAACAAAGCTTGACCAACGGACCCGACGCCCGAGCCCAAGCGTGCCACGGCGAGACGGCCTGCCCGGTAATCCACCGTTGAGACCGTTGAGTGACAGCACCCGGACCCCCGACGCCCGGGCGCCAGAGATCGGGAAATTTTCAGTTTTGTTCGCTACAAATCCCGCGAGGCAATCGTAAAGTTGACTTCATCCCTGCGCTGGCGCCAGAGATCGGGAAATTTTCAGTTTTGTTCGCTACAAATCCCGCGAGGCAATCGTAAAGTTGACTTCATCCCTGCGCGCCTAAGCCCCGCGCGGAAACGTGAAGATGCCTGCCGGGTTGCGGGTCGAGTGTCAATGTCACGCGGTTGTCAGTGGAACGGTGGCGCGAACCAGGCGCGTCGGCTGACGGATTACGCGTGCAGAGAAGGAAAGCTTTCCCGGCTAGTGAGTGGGATGGATCATTTGCACGTAAGCAGTTTAAGATGTTTTAATCAGGCCTCTGCAATCAACTAATTGAGTGAAAATGTAAAAGAAAGGTTTAAGATGGAAGGAATGAACGCTTGGGTCGTTCGCCAGGAGGAAAGTTATGCTAAATTTATACAATAACAAGGGAAAATATTTTATTTATATATTTAATTGTCTTTTAAAATTCATGGTGGACTATCAACGCTGGGTAACATAGTTAATTTTGAAATTTTTGGCCTTCTTCTCTTATAACAACTCAATCACAACGATTTTTAACAGTTTTAACAGCAACCGGTGTTTTATGCATGCGCAATTAACACATCATGTTCACGCTTGTAATGGCGATAACTCTAACTCTACCTTCCATTAAAACCGGAACCAGTATCTGGGCAAAGATTCGCAAGCTTCTGTTCCCGGAAGCCACCTCAACTAGCGCGTCATTCGCTCCGCGCTCCGAAGCAACCCCGAAAGCATCCCGCAACTTCTCGCCACAGCGGCGCCTGCCGATGAAACAATCAGGTAAGCTATTTCAGGACGCGTCTTTAAATAATGCATCATCTATCGATTGGCTGCAGCAGTGTGGCTCCGGCATGCCGAGCACGCCACGCAAGGACATCGCCGGCGGTTCCCTGTGACACCCCCCGCGCCGGTAAATAAGTCTTGGCTGAGAATTCCTTTCCACCGACTCACACTGGCGTTCGCACGTTGGGATTATTCGGAGACGGAACAAGATGTCAGTGGACGCGTGCCATTTCGAAGGGCAATGGGGGATGGGGGAAACGAAAAGGGAGACGAAAACAAAATCGAAACAAGCAACATTGGATGTAACGTGCCAGGCAGAAGAGGGCGCAACGCAACACAACACATCCCGTCCGGGAACACCGATGCAACTTTGGCGTCTTTTGGCGCACTCGCGGGGAGTCCGAAAACTGGGGTGACACTGAAACTTACCATAAATCTTGTCTCTGTTCCGGAGAGTTTTGCAAGACATAGCAAGAAAGAAGGCGCCAGAGTGTGGGTTAAACTCTCGAAGCTATTTGTGGATATACGGCGAAGTCCTTATCGCGGGACATGAGGAATTCGTGACCGTGTCGTGCGCGCTTTTCAACAGCGCGTTTGACCCAAACACTACAACACACACACACGCTGGTCGAGAAGGACGGTCGAGCTTTGCAAAACTTTCGGGCGAAGTTTTTAGAATTTAAAATCAATCTTGATGGGATTTTTATGCATGTAATCGGTTATCTTCCTGCCGAGCCGTGCGACAACCGGTCCACTTGACAAAGAGTTATGCGAGCACGCGTTCACGCGAATGAATAAATGAATTTCCTTCAAAATGGCGCTGGATTAAAGCTTGATTACGATTGTCTGAAGCGTTTTGTACAACACTTCTTAATACCGGCGGTGACTACTGGGGGTTTATATTAATTCCAACGATTCCACCATTTGCTCCACAAACGGCCAGGCTCAAACTTTTCACCTGATTAAATGCCCGATCGACGTGGGCTGCTGCACGGGGCTGCTTAGCCGCGATTAGCAAAACTTAGTGCGATGACTGCGTCAATCCAACCGGAGGCTAACAGCGCTCACTGTTTCATTTGTAATCTCGCTAGATTGCATTCCGAAAACCGCGCGGCGGCTGGCGCGGTACAGATAAAGAATGCCGCGCGCTAAACTGGCTGGCTTGTCAAAAATCCCTGACACAAGGATAATGATAATTCCCAGCTTATTCCCCGGCCCAACGGTGGATCGCATTACCGAAAATGAAGTGTCCTATCATGTCGCCCGGAGTGGGATGGGCGTTTTTTTCCCCTCACAAACGGTCGCCAATTAACTTGCCCGCCTAGATGAAACATTCACCCGAACACAAGCACACACACGCACACACCAGTAAACAGAGCGAAGTAAAAGCGGAAAATGAAACAATTCAACCAACCGCAGCCAACCGCACGTGTAGGCAGTGGGACTTTTTTTTCGGGCTGGAGAGGAAAAACAAAGCCTGACCAACGGACCCGACGCCGGAGCCCAAGCGTGCCACGGCGAGACAGCCTGCCCGGTAATCCACCGTTGAGACCGTTGAGTGACAGCACCCGGACCCCCGGCGCCAGAGATCGGGAAATTTTCAGTTTTGTTCGCTACAAATCCCGCGAGGCAATCGTAAAGTTGACTTCATCCCTGCGCTTGGTTTGTTATGGGTTGAAGTTGGCTTCATAAATTGTAATGCTGATGTCGATTTTATTTCCGTTGCTGATTTCAAACGAGCATATGATAGGAGAAGAAGTGTGAAATTTGCGCATCCAAATGTTCTATGATCAACCGAAGCTAAGGATTAAATATATTATAGTTGTTTGTTTTGCTCGCAAAATAACGACCGTAAGAATTTAATGCATAAATTGGGTGGTTGATTGAATAATTTTAGCTGTGATAAATGAATCCTTCCCTTTTATTTACAAATAAAAAAAATAAAATAAAATAGTATGGTTTCTTAAACACGTTGAATGTTTCATCACCATCAGTTTTGCAAATTATGTTTGCATAACTTTCACAAGAATTTACTGTGTATCAACAAAACCCATATCGTTTGTACGAGAAACACCATGCGCCTCCATCGTCATAACAAAACCTAGAGAACAGTCTGCTCTTTGAGCTTGCAACTTTTTGACTGATGCGCTGGATATGTGTAACCGTTTATGTGCTAGTGTTGTTGTACGACACGCTAAAGCCATCGTTATCTACCTCGCCGAAAACAAGCCAGTGGGTGATGACTTCTTGTTATAATTGGACTCAATTATCAGATTCAACTGAAATGCATCTAAACAGTACCACAAACCGAAATTTTCCAAATTAATCGAAAAACAGTTTTTGTTATATGTAACAGAAGAAATTAAGCAATAGGGTTTCCAATTTCCCCCTTGAAACATTTCATTTCAAATCATCGTAAAGTTCCTACTATACATATTCGCTACAGTCAAAGCTTGCAATTCAATTTAAGCTAGCGACACTTCTGTAGAGCATTCTCTAGAAGCTCAATTTTTGCTGCTTTGTTGACACGTTTAAGCTTTTCCAGAACAAAGCTTCACCGCAAAAGCAATGATTTCCCTTGGTGGAAATTTTCCATAAAGCTGCATCTTTCGAACATTCATCCGCATGCGCGAAAACTAGAACTTTTTCGAGCTACCGAACAGAAATTGTGTACAAGCGCCATCATCACCATTTGAAGCGTTTTGAAGCGTTTCTGATAACGCTCACCTATTTCTGACCAGAGCTTATTTTACGCCGGTGCTTTATACGGAAGTTTTACCACAACATAACTTTGGAAACTTTCGCCGTCGCAAAAAGCGTGCATGCGGTGCAGCGACATACTTTCTCGTTACTAGTTCGGTCAAGGTCATTCGACCATTTCTCCCCGATATCCTTCCAGTAATGGTTTCCTTCCTGAGCACTGTCGGGCAGCTTGGGGCGATTTTTTTGTTGCTGCTTTCACACTTCTGCTGACAGCGAGTCGAGCGATACATTTCCTTCCAACTCGTCCATGCGAACAAGTGAATGATTCGCTTCACCTTCACCTTTTACGTTCGAAATTGTTTAAAACCATCGCTCACGTGCGCGTTCCTGGAACAAAACGGTACGGTTTGTTTACTTACCGAGAATGGAAACGATGAGGAAAACTCTCCACAGTGTCACTAACATGATGATATGTTTTCGTTACTGCTTGTGCGTCGTGCTCGTGTGGCCGCCTTCGCTGCCGTCGACGTGAAAGGCGTTATCCTTGGAGATTGAGTTTGTTTTTGCTATTCCGTTCCACCGCGGCGCGGCGTGGTGTACGTCGTGGCGAAAAGTGCACACCGATCCCTCGAGTGAGTCCACGTTCACGCTTGTTTCGTTTGCGGGAAAGTGTCTAACGGGCGTCTGGGCCGCGTGGAGCGTGAGTATAAAATGCAATTAATATAGAAAATTAGTATGGTTTCTTAAACACGTTGAATTTTTCATCACCATCAGTTTTGCAAATTATGTTTGCATAACTTCACAAGAATTTACTGTGTATCAACAAAACCCTTATCGTTTGTACGAGAAACACCATGCGCCTCCATCGTCATAACAAAACCTAGAGAACAGTCTGCTCTTCGATCTTGCAACTTTTTGACGGATGCGCTGGATATGTGTAACCGTTTATGTGCTAGTGTTGTTGTACGAAACGCTTAAACCATCGTTATCTACCATGCTGAAAAAATGCCAGTGGGTGATGATTTCTTGTTATAATTGGACTCAATTATTAGATTCAACTGAAATGCATCTAAACAGTACCACAAACCGAAATTTTCCAAATAAATCGAAAAACAGTTTTTGTTATATGTAGCAGAAGAAATTAAGCAATAGGAACTCCAATTTCCCCCTTGAAACATTTCTTTTCAAATAATCGAAAAGTTCCTATTATACATATTCGCTACAGTCAAAGCTTGCAATTCAATTTAAGCTAGCCACACTTCTGCAGAGCATTCTCTAGAAGCTCAATTTTTGGTGCTTCGTTGACACGTTTAAGCTTTTCCAGGACAAAGCTTCACCGCAAAAGCACTGATTTCCCTTGGTGGAAATTTTCCATAAAGCTGCATCTTTCGAACATTCATCCGCATGCGCGAAAACTAGAACTTTTTCGTAAACTCCGAAAAGGTGGTGTTGTTGTAGCTGGCGGAAGTTTACGGCTCCCACTCCGAAACCACATTCACCCAGCCAAACGTACTGCACATTCTTTCGCCGGCTCGGCGTGGAGAGCGTGGTTTGTTATGGGTTGAAGTTGGCTTCATAAATTGTAATGCTGATGTCGATTTTATTTCCGTTGCTGATTTCAAACGAGCTTATGATAGGAGAAGAAGTTTGAAATTTGCGCATCCAAATGTTCTATGATCAACCGGAGCTAAGTGATTAAATGTATTATAGTTACTTGTTTTGCTCGCAAAATAACGACCGTTAGAATTTAATTAATAAATTGGGTGGATAATTGGATAATTTTACCTGTGATAAATGAATCCTTCCCTTTTATTTACAAGAAATGTTAGACAATGAAAATGTCCCTTTGCTTGCGGCGGGCAGCAAAGCGAGGGCAAGTGCCAAAGGTTGAACGTCGCGAGCGGTACGGATTCACACGAAACAATGAAAATGTGTTGCTGGAAAAACAAGGCTCGACCCGTTTCGCAACACATGATTTAGCTCCGTGTCGTGTTTGTCCGATGTGAAAATGTAGCACATTCGGGAAAGGGGGGAAGAAACAAAAACGAACCACCCGAAATCGGGGTGGTTGGCCAGAAAAATATGAAACCATACTCCGACGCCGGTTCCCGCGCCCGGCTCGCGGTGCATGCGAATATGCAATAGCATTAAAAATCGTTGATCAGGGGTAAGTAAATCATCGGCCCGGTCGAGAGCTCCTTTGGCTGGCCACTGCTAAGGGCTAAGGCAAGAAGGAGCGCATGTACCTGTGTGGCGGATGAATGTGTGGCCACGGTGCACAAAAGGCTAATTATAATTTAATCGTATACATTTGCATTCGCCAACCACTCCAGCCGTCCGGGTTTTGGTCTCTGTTCGTTGACCGAACAATGGCCGGCAGTATGTCGGGAGAATTGTTCCGCTGGGCGTATATGTGGGGGCCCCACCGGAAACAACCTGTAATGTCGCCGTTGCCGTACACGCTGGCTTGCCGGTTGAACGCGATGTTTTCAAAGTGAACAATTATTCATTCTCCTTGTGCTCGACACGGTGCCCGGGCAGGGATGGCGAGCGGGAACGAGCGAAATAAACTCCGAAAAGGTGGTGTTGTTGTAGCTGGCGGAAGTTTACGGCTCCCACTCCGAAACCACATTCACCCAGCCAAACGTACTGCACATTCTTTCGCCGGCTCGGCGTGGAGAGCGTGGTTTGTTATGGGTTGAAGTTGGCTTCATAAATTGTAATGCTGATGTCGATTTTATTTCCGTTGCTGATTTCAAACGAGCATCATTAGGGTCGGTACGGCTGTGGTAGATTAAAAGCGTCGAACTTCGCGTAAGGGTCGTTAAGTGAGCCGGACGGGTGGCGATGGCGGGCACACGCGTGTCTGGCTAGAATGGGGTACGATTCACTCGTAATGTCACCCCAAGCTATACCGGCAAGTGAGCTCGCTGCCGACATGATTAGAGGGTCGAAAGGAGCCACCCCTCGACGCCCGAGACACATTTATGATCGACCGGGGAGTTTGCCGAGCCACTCAGATGAACTGCTAGCGACTGGGACGCGGCTCCACAAACGCTATCCCTGTCGTCCTTTTCCGTGTGATGGGCTTGAAAAATGGGAGTTAAATTAAGCTCCCCTTTTCACACGTTTTCGCGAGCGCAAGGTGGCAGTGTGTGGCTGCGTCATGAAATTAACGTTACGACGGTTCGCGGCTGATGGAATCATATTAATTAGTGAAACTTCTCGAGCGAAACAGTACGCTTGGCGATCGTTGACGTCGGGGCGACCATAGTGACGGGCAGCAGCGGTGCTGCAACAGGTTCTCGCTTCGGGGATGATTTTTTTATTGCAAAGGTTAATTTAAACAAATTATCGACGATGTGTCGATAAAAGCGCGAGGAAAGACTGTAGTCGTGAAACTAAACAATGGGTATTAGTGCGAATAAATCGAAGTATATCCCTTAAATAGCTGAATATTGCAAAGATTTTAAACCTTAAATTAAAAATCGTATCGAAAATATGGGTTATAAAATTAGACACCAAAAATATCGAATATCTCTAATTAAAGATGAAGTAAAAAATGGATATGATTGTAGCAGTATGATTGGGTGTTTTAACAATCCATATATTAGCTACTTTATAGTGAAGAAAATGTTTTCGAGCGCAGGCACGCATTCTCCATACGATTGATTTAATGTAAAAATTGGTTAAAGAATACATCTGTTTTTTTTTTTTAAGTTTCCAAGTAACAATTTCTACTAGTATTTGACTACGTGTTTCAAATAAAAGTAGTTATTTTGTTGGTTTCTACAGCTTTATGTTGTAGTTACTGTGAAAAGCTGTTAAAAAAGAATGCTATAATGGTAAACCAAACAATTTTGCTTTTCCAAACAAGATTATGTATCCGAATACGCACATATGAGCAGTTTTGGTGTTATTTATTCAATCTCATAACGATCTTCTCTAACCGTCAAGAACCGATTGTTCTGATTCCTGCGTAACGCGAAGTTTGTGTCAGATCCGTTTCACTTTTTTTTTCGCCCCGCGTTCAACCAATTTGCCTCATTTCCGGTCATTTGTATGCTTCGGTGTGAAGTTGCTCACGATTCGCTGGATCGTAACGCCACTTGGGATGATCCGTAAACGAAAGCACGGGCACGAAGGCTGTTCACCGCCCCGGGCTGGACCCATCCGATCGAAACCTTCGCCCGGGAGCGTGCTCCGCTCCCATTCCAGGCTAATCGATACCGATTCAAGTGTAGCACGGCGATCGAATGTGCATGCGAGGAAAACTTTCGCAAAGGTGGTTAAAGATGAACACACTCCAGCGCGGATACAGATATCAATAGCTCGGGGCTGGGGAAGGTGGCGTGTGTCGGAATGTTCCTTCCAACCCGTGGGCCCGTGCTTCGGAAGCTTGTCGGAACGCTGCCTTTAACGCTGCCAGTCCGGTTTGGCTGTGGGTTTGCTTTTCTTTTCCTTTGGGAGGGTGGTTCGATTTGCAAATCATGCTCAAGCACGAACGTTACCCGGTTTCAGGGACGTGCTTGAATTGTACGGAAATTGGCCAATCATCTGAAGCCGATCGAACAAATCCGCTCCGGCACACGGTGTCTAATGAGCGGACGTGTAACATATGTGGGCTGCGCACGTAAAAAATCACACATCGTTTGGCATTTTACGCTAGAAGAATGGCTGCTGTAGAAGTGTATGGATGGAACTATGTATTCACATAAAAGGGTTTTGTTTTAAATGGTGTTTTTAATAAAGTAAGACAGTTTCAAAACATTGTTATCAATGTTAATATCCATCCTTTATCATGATCCTCTGTAACAAAAATGTAATTCTAAATTGCAATCATCAGAAAATGTTGTACAATTTAATTATTACCATCCTAATCCGCCCGACCTACAAAATAACAATGACAAACAGTACCCCTAACGCAGACGTATGCAATGGTAAAACACTTCTCTACCACAACCCGTGACAAATTCCTGCTCGGAAGCCGCTTATACTGTACCTGTGGCGTAAACGAAGAACAAACACAAACACCCATGCAGGAAGCTTCATAATCGGGTCGGACCGGAAGCATGACAGTTAATCAAAAATTCGCAATCAACCATTCCGACCCGCTCAACACACACACACATACGCACACAAACCCATCGGTGGGAATGGCATCCATCGAGAAAAGGGGCAGGTTGACATACACACGAAACCAACCCTTTTCATCAACCCCAGTACGCCTCATTAAGACGGCCGTGGCCAACGGCACGTTCGCCCCACGCCGAGAAAAGGGCAGGTGTGAGCCTGGGCCGCTGCTCCGTTCATCAATTATTTATCAAAATACGCTCGGTGCGCGTCTGAGTGTATGTGGTTTTCGTCTCCGTGCGTTTTCACTGCGCCGCCATGATGCCAGTAATGCTATGCAGCTCCGGCTACGCTCGGGGTGTGAGTCCGGTGCGGTGTGGGAGTTCCAGGATGGTTTGGCTATTAATTACACACTCGCACAGTGCGATTGGGCTTGGGATAAAGAAATGTTGGGTAATGGTTTGAATTTGTTATCCTTAAATAAAACTGCCACAGCGGAATTATTCGGAATAAAAATATGGAAAAATATTTATCGATCGAATGCAATTACTTGAGTTAGTAGATCGAGACTTTCACCGCATTTCCATTGATTGTAGCAAGACAACACATATTGAGACACTGTATATTTCAATTGGTTAGAAATGTAGATATGCAGAGCTAATGTCATTATGAGAGGAAGTTATTATGAGAAAAAAAGACTCCTACGTTGAAAGATTGAAACCAGTTTTTCTCGTATTAAACATATTGCTATCTGCCGCTTGTTTTTTTAATTTCTCTCAGCAGGGTTACCATCAGATAGATTTGCCAGGGAAATGATCTTTTTATACTATTTGGAATTAGATATGCTTTCGTCATCTGCATTAAAATATTCCTATTACGATTATGCTGTGATCTATTTGCGAGAGAAGTAATATTTTTTTCATTTTTGATTGTTTTTTGTTATTTTGAATAAGTTGCTTATTTCGTTGTTTTAAATGCCTAGTGCTTGAAAATTAAAAAATTGAATGAAATATTAAAATATTTATAAAACAAAATCAAGATTTGTTAGGAAAAATATATGTATCAAGCGTTTTCTCAAAGCTAATTCATATGTAACATAAACGCTTAATTATACATTTCTCATACATTTTCACAATTATCACAATTCATCCATTTTGCTACACGCACCGGAAATGCATGGAATTGGCTTAAATTATAAATGTTCACATAATTCATGTTAATCTGTTAACTCAATATAGACTTAAAATTGGTAAGTCACTTATCCAATCGATCATTTTTATCTGCCAAATTGCATTATGATGATGCACAAATATGACAAACTGTCATTATGGTATTGTTTCCGTAACAAGCAATAAAACTCATTAATAATCTATATTATATTTCAAAATGCTTTGGTAGCAACTTTTCCCGTCTCTCTTTTTCTCTTAAAATTAAACCACATACGGCAAAAGTCTCACCGTGCGACGACGCTTCACATCAAGTGGCAGGGATGTCGCAGGCCTTTCCGGAAAGAACAATTTCCTCTCGAAAAACCCGCCTCCCCCGATGTGTCATCCACCGGCCCACCAGTCCGGTCTGGTCGGCGGGCACGTAGCTCGATAAATTTTCACGTACACCGTACAAGCGGCAGCAAACGACGCCGTCGAGCCCACCCGGTAAACGGTAGTTAATCTGCTTAAGAGGTATAAAATTTTATTTCCCACCACCCCCCCCCGTGCCACCCACAAAACAAGGGCTTAACCTCAAACCGCACCGGCACCGGAAGTGCTGGGGCACACAAATGTCACGCAGCCTCGGCCAGGCCAGATCATGCGCGTGTGCGTGTGGAAGTGGTTTTTGAGCCCTCCACTGCCAGCGCTTGCGATGAAGGGTGCCGATGAAACCTCTTTATCATCTGTGTCGACCATTTGGTTGAGGTGTGGAAGTTATGATAATACATATTTAATCATGTAATTAATTTTTGTATTCATGGCGCTTGCTAATATACTACACGCCAGGTGCCATCGTCCTCTCCCTTTCCGGGTGGAGACGGGTGATATCGTCCCTCTGATAGGACGAACACCAACACCAGTACGAAGGTTACAGCGCATTGTTTCGTACACCTCCGAGCTCTTGACAGGACGATACACTAAGCACGGGCTGGTTTGCCCAAACCACATTCCCAGATTGACGGCCAGCGCCGGCACAATGCAACGGAGGTGCGCAGCAAAAACCAACAAGAAAATGGTCCGGTTTTCTTCACGAACAAATCGTCCGGCCGGGTCGTCCGGGACGTGGGTGCGTTTGACGTGGCCGCGTCCTGCGTGGTGTAAATCCTGTTGAAATATTCAAAACAGTTTTATAACAAATAAATCCCCCCTTTTTATAACCGCGTCGCTCATAAATCTAAATAATTGATGTTCGCTTCGTCTCGCTCGCTCGCTCGCCCGCAAGTTTGTACACACTCGGGGCTTCGGCAGGGGCCGGTGCCGGAAAATGATAAAAAGTAGCACCGCCGACATCCGCCGAATCGTCTAGTTCGGCCGGTTTTCCCGGCCCTGCTGTTGACACTTACTTCCCGCGGAAGACGTGCAACAAAAAAAAAGGAAACACAACCTCAGCCCATTGCGCTCATTGTCACCGTGTGCTCACGACCACCGGCACGCACTGAGGCGAGTGGGTGGGTGTGGGTGGGTGGGATGGGTTTCCGGTCAAACCTGGCGCTGGCGGTCGGGTTCGCTATTCTTCGGATGTCCTTTTGTAATTTTATTTCACGTTTTTTGCTGTTGCCCCGTTCCGCAACCGAATAGGAGTCCCTTTTTGCGTTTTCCATTTAACGATCCCAAAAACCACCAATCCCACCCGCAACACACAGACACAGAATGCCATTGTTTGGGCTGCTGACCGCAGAAAAATAACGAAATGGGCAACCGGTACCGAGGGTTTTTTGCTGCTGTTGTCGTTGCTTCTATTCCGCTTTCGGAAGCTCCGAGCGAGATCACGCAAAAGGTACCGCAATTGTGTACCCTGCCGGAATCGCGCGTGGAATTTGCAACGACCAACAACAAAAAAAGCGACCCTTTCCTCTGCTGAGGGGTTAGGGTCAGGTGCACGTACCGGGCGGCCGAAACCGGTGACCGGTTGCGACTACGGTGACAGGCGGCGTGGCGGCGGCCCTAATGTTGGCGCATTCCGCGGAAGCTATTCACCGCCCGGGAATGGGTTTTGATGTTGTGCAGTGCTGCGTGCTTGGCAATACACAAATGTCACGCAGCCTCGGCCAGGCCAGATCATGCGCGTGTGCGTGTGGAAGTGGTTTTTGAGCCCTCCACTGCCAGTGCTTGCGATGAAGGGTGCCGATGAAACCTCTTTATCATCTGTGTCGACCATTTGGTTGAGGTGTGGAAGTTATGATAATACATATTTAATCATGTAATTAATTTTTGTATTCATGGCGCTTGCTAATATACTACACGCCAGGTGCCATCGTCCTCTCCCTTTCCGGGTGGAGACGGGTGATATCGTCCCTCTGATAGGACGAACACCAACACCAGTACGAAGGTTACAGCGCATTGTTTCGTACACCTCCGAGCTCTTGACCTTTTATGTATTATTGAGAAAATCAATTAGTTTTACCAGAATGGGAACAAAAATTTCGAAAGTCTTGCGAAAAATTGGCTTATAAGACCCTTAATTATCTTGTTTAAACATTTCAACAATTTTTTAAACAACCAATGAAAACATATTGTTAATTGCATGTTTATTTCATAATGATCCATGCGGTGAGAATCAAGCTAACAAATGTTTATATCGTTTATAAAATAATCATAAATGTGTGAAAGACCACTAATCAAAACATGGAAAAAGCATTTAAAAATAAACTCGAAAACCAACATGCTAATCCTGGAAACGTTTTAAAAAGTACATTAACAATTTAAATCTATTTTGAATTTAAAAAAGTGAGCAATATCCGACATTATTTTATGCGGTTGTTTACACAACTAGACCACATTATACGCACTATTTCATGCGGAAGAAAACGTTTATGTAAATACATTCACCATTCAGGAAAACGTATCTCCCACCCAACTCGTTATCCACCGGATCGAACCGCTGGAAATCGTTGCACGCGTACGAATACAAACCCCAACGCGATACGCCCCATTTGGCCGGTTGTAGGACAAACTTTTTTAACTGCCGCCGGTCGTTAAGTTTTTACGACCCACGGACCATCGCGGCACGAGACTTCATTAGTTTTCATTAAACGTTCCGAAGCAGACCGTTTCCGGTGGACCTTATTTGTTTTCGCTTGTTTTTGTTTTTGTTCTTTTGTTTATGCACGCGGCGACAGGAACAAAACCACGATCCTTCCCCAATCGGTGTCACTGTGTACACCACGACGGCATGATTAGTTTAGAACGACGATTTCCACTCGTCACCCTTTGTTGTCGTCCTCAGCTCGAACGAAAAGGCACACAAGGTGCGTTCCGCTGCGAAATCGGTCTCCAATGACGCAACATCCGACTGCGCCGATTGTTTACTCCGCTCCGGCACGTTTACCTTAGCCGCCTGCCGTGTCTGCCAAGGGTGGGCATTCCAACTCCAATCAGCCAAAGCAAACAAATATAGAAGTAATCGATGAATACTGTTGGTTTTTCCTTACTTTTTCCGCCTTCTACCGACTATAACTTGCTTCATACTCGCGCAACCGAAGATGCCAACTTTCCCTCCGGTTTAGCCTTACGAAAGCGCCTGCAAGCGGGACACCGTAACTCGTTCCTTCCGGTTTCCTGCGCCGGTGCAAGGTGAATCGTAACAATTTTAATGAAACGTAAATAAGCCACTCGATAAGTGGGCCCCACGAACGACGATTGCTTGTTAATGCGGCCCGGGCAAAGCGACCCGGCCCAGGACAGGTCAGCCTGCCACGCCGCGACGGGGGGGAGTGATGGGGGGAGGTGTGCGGTGCGGCGAGAGAAGCGTGGTTCCTTCGGAAAGTCAGTCAATATTGAGAGGAAGTTTTGTGGAGGAGCATAATTCCCTTCTTATATGTACTTGTGTTGCGTCTTACACAAGTGAACGTATTAAATCGAATGTTTGGGATTCTTTTACGCAATTATGTTTGAATAAACTGATCAAATTTCAATAAAATTTTTAATGAATCCGATAGACTTGGCATTAACTTGACACTGATTGAAAAAAGTTGTTGGTTCAACACTTTTTAAGTATTTAATAGCTAACCAATATTCTCTACTATCTCAGCATCGAGTGTGATAACTGTTCTAACTAAACACATTGCATCATGTTGCACATACGACGAGCATGTTCATTGAAACATGCTGTCAACATGATTATGTCTAGCAAAAAATGCGCTTATTTCTCGTTCGATTAAACAAGCATGCCCCAGAAACAACCACTAAGGCAAAGTGAACAATCATTTTACAATTGAAGCTACAATTGATCGATATTAATAATTTGGTCGTCAATTAGTTCTAATGAGATGCCTCCTATGGGCAGTTTATAAATCAATAATCCCAATGGGAGATGATTGGAGCGAATAAAGAATAGAGCGCATTTGAACTGCATCATGCTGGAAGCTGACCCTTTATTTAATCCTATTTATAGCAATAGAATAGACCATAAATACAAGATGGGATATTGAATGAGAATATATTCAGTGTGCATAGTCTTTCGAAAGATTCTGTGTGCGAAACTGAACGCACCATCGCATAGCAATGCTATTTCAATAAATGTGTCTTCAACCTGCGAAATCTCAAATTTCCAAAACCCAGACCCCCACGACGATATCCAATTCGGAACATCCTCAATCAAAGCTCCGCGAGTTTCAATCAAAAAGCCAGCACTCACTTCCCGGTAATGGGTTTGAATTAATATGATTAATTTACTTCACCACACTTCACGCTTTCTCAGCGACCATCTTCATCTCTGGTGGTTGCTTTAAACAATCCAAAAACAAAACAAAAATCACTCATCTGCGCGAAGGTGCAGGATGGGTTAGTTCATTTTTTTGCGGTCCGACGCTCGTCCGCGAAATTGTTCTGCCATTAATCAGGAAAAAATATGGCCCAACCGGAGAGCTCGGAATGATTTGGTTACCTTTTGAAGAGCCGCGAACGTTGTGTGAAGTTGGGTTTTAGAGAAGAGAAAAAAAATGTGCCGCTTGTTGATGATGTTGTGGTTTTGCTTGCTTTCGCGCTCGTTTGCGAGCTTTCGGAACGAGCTTTCCGTCATGTTGTGGACGACGTTTGTCACGGTTTGGACGAGCCATTGTGCCTGCTTGTTTTTTCTCTGTTGTTCTCGTTGGTAGAGTTGCCTGGCGCTGTCAGTCTTCATTTCCAAACACATTAACTTGCACCAGCGCCGCTGCAGGACGTGACTAGGGCGAAAGAAAATCTGAACCAAAATGAAAAGCATGGGCGGGAAACCCTCCATTACGGCGTGGCGCTTGGTTTGGCTTTTACGGAGAACCGGGCCTTTCCGCTGGAGACACTTTTAAGGTGACTTTTGGATTAGCTAGGCTTTCGTTGCTTTTTGCGTCGAGTTTACTTCTCACTTTGCGTCCCCGCAAGGCAACCGAAAATAAGAGCATGAAAAAAACCATCTTGTCACAAGCACTTTTTGTTCATCTGTTTTTTTTTGTTCTTTTTTAATTCTCAACCGAGACAAAAAAAACACCCCAATATCTCGATCTCGAGGGAAACAAAAGTGGAGCAAAAAAAAAGCCGTCGGAATCCCTCCCCAATACCGGACGCAAAATTTCACCGGTAATGAGATTAAGGTAGTTGCGCCCGTGCACGGCGGCTTCCATTTCCATCCCGGGCGGCATTGGCACCAGGCGCGTATTTACAAACCTCGGTCATGGCCTCAAATTTTCGGACCATAGTGTGGGTTTTATTAGATTCTGCCTACCACGGGCAGTCGGGTGTCTTTGTTTCTCGCTTCCGCTGCCGGCCGTAGCGGCAAATTATGGCTAGGAAGCGAAGAAATTTAAGTCAATTTATAACTTCACTTCTGCTGCCGACACACGGCTGCCGTCCCTGGTGCGGCCGGGCTCCGTGAACAAGATGGCCAATTTACAAACTCACTTAAGTTTATACCGCAAATATTTTTCATTGGGGGTTTTTTTTTGTTTGTCTCGTACGGTCATATCGCGGGTGTAGTAAATATTTTCAAATTAGAAACGATATTGGTGTTGTTAACGGTATGGGTAACGGATATTTTAAGTTCGTTTTGCGATGAATTTAATCAGGAAATGGGAAATTAGCTGCTAGGTTTTATTTGCCCACGTTACGGTTTCAGGCATTCGATTTCCTCTGGTCGGTGCCGGTGGCGAGGGTTCGTTTGCCACCAGTTATGAGTGCTGCTACTGCCGGGATCGAGATTTTTCCGACTGCTCCCGGTGGGTAGGGCGGTCTGCCCGGGAGAGGTAAATGCTTTTAATTAGCAAACCCAACAGCAGCCAAAGAAGACTCCCGTTTCCGGCATCTCGAACTCGGTTGATCAAATTGATTGCTCGCTCAAGAAATGGGATATCTCTTTTAATTGCCACAGTGTATCAGTCTGCGGGTGTAGTAAATATTTTCAAATTAGAAACGATATTGGTGTTGTTAACGGTATGGGTAACGGATATTTTAAGTTCGTTTAATGTAGCAAAAACATACTTGTAACAAATATTGTGAAAAGAGATCTCAACTATTAAAGACTTTCGAAGAAATATGCTAACATTTCTTTTATAAAGAAACAATAAAAAGAAATTCAATATGTTATTTTTATCTATTCAATTTTTTAAACTAAATTATTTTTTACATGGAGAAAAACATATTCAAAACTTCGAATGTATCAAAACCAATGAATGTTTGATTTAATAAGCTTTGTTTTCAAAATCGCTGTACTGCCTAAACAATTTAATCTATTTAAATCGTTTATATAATACTTGCTCAGGCTAAAGAAAGATGAAAAAGGCTTTTAGAACTTTTTATTTCGTTTGTTAGATAGTTAATAACTAATAGTTAATTCGTTATCCATCCTTAACATGTAGATCTTCAAAATTAGACAGTATTTGGTTTAACACTTAAACTCTCAGTGTTCGTATACGCACTTCATTCGAAATGGTTTAGAAGTTTACACATACTTTACACTATTCAAGACAAAAGAATAAAAATGGTAAAGCAGCTTCATAAACGCTTCCAGTACTCCTTGAACTAGTACGCTCCACGCAGAAAGCAACCGTGTTTTGTATAATTAAAATAAACGGGCACCAACTTTGCCTTGGAAAAATAAGAAAATTATAAATTACAGCGTTTGCGCCGCCCGCTGAAGAGGCAGAGAAGTATATTTCAATGTCACGACCGTCAGGCCGTCATTCCGCCGTCAGCCGCAGAATCAGCGCTTTCAACCCGCACCATGATTGATGGCCGCTTGTTCTCCACTTGCTCGCCCCGTAGCCTTTGGGCTGGAAAGCAGCCTCCCACCGCAGCATCCAACAGGGCCAGCAGCGCCGGGCCCGGTCCAGTCCTGCGAAGGGATTCACTTAACAAATTTATAAGATCAAAAGTGAATCGCATTAAGTACCGCTCCAGTGGAGCGAACCTAGTCCCCCCGGGGGGGGGCCGTGCACACCGTGCGCATCGAGCATCAAATCTGTTATCTTCACCAAACCACACAACCACACGCGCTATCCGCATGACGCACACACCACAACGCACCCATCGGCGGCCGGCCGGAAAAGGAGGATAAAAAAACTAAAATAGCGACTAGCGTGTGTGCGAAGGATTCATGAAGAGAATCGGTGTATAATGACTTCCTCTTTGTTGCCGCGATCAAGGTATAAAAACAGAATCATAGCGTGCAAAGAACAATTTAGGTGAAAACTGGATAAAAGCATCACGTGGGCGTAGATGACGCAAAAACTTCTTCCTTGAACACCTAAGCAGGGTTGATCGAAAAGCATGTGGTTTTAATTCCTTGCTTTTTTATCGTTCATCCGTATAAGATTGCTATATTCATTTGATACAAATGTTGCTGATTTATGCAACATTAGTGAAGCAGTAGCTTCTTGTTGGATTTTTTGCATTAATTGACATTCAATTTTCCAATATCAATCGATATTACATTGGTAAAAAAGTTTCAAAAATGTTAAAAGCCATTTCAAATGAAGTATGATTGAGAATTGGTTCAATTAAAATTGAGCGTTAGCCTTCAAAATTACATACACACAGTGCAGCATGACTATGGTACCTAGGCTGGACTTCACCCCAAACCACATTAAACGTGGTTTCCAATAAATCCCAACGTTCTCACCGCCCTCGAGCCGTAATGGACCAGCGTCACCTCAACGACCACTCCGACAAAAGCCTTCATCCTCCCGGCGGTATCCAGCGTGCGAACGACACATACGTGCCTGTCCTTAATTCCCACCTACGCATTCCAACCAATCGACACAGGGACACCCAGCGCCGGTGCGCGCCGAACCGTGCACGCCCGCGTGTCCAACATGGGCAAAATAATGTCGTAATTATCCTTAATTTTTAATCACGATAATACCGTGTCGGCGGACGAAAACATGACCGGCGCAACGGTCACGGGACCAGCCCATCGGCAGATTCTGCGGACGGGTAGCGTTACCCCCCCTCTGGGCAGTTCGCACAAAAACCACCCGCCGCTGATCGACCGACCGGGAATAATTGATACGCGCTAAAATATTCATCCGTTTTCAAAGCGCGAGCACGGCGACGCTCGCTGGCCAACGCGCGCCGGCCCGCGAGCCATTAGCCTAAACCACGCTGCACTCAATTTTCTTCACGCCGAACGGGCGATTCCCACCCACCAGGCTGCATCGCCACCACGCTGCGCTGCGAACGTGTGAAGGTCGATGTTTTTCACCTGTCACAGCAAACTATGAATTAACGAACCGCCTGGTCGCGGAACGGCGTTACGCTCGTCGGGCGGTCGCGGGGTTAATGGACGTATGAGTCAGCACCGCCCGAGCCCGATTCCGATGTCGGACACATGCTGAACGTGGCACGGTTTTCCCAGCAATTGGAACGTGGCGCAGCGTTAGCGCGAGACAAAACGAATGCTTTTTTCCATAAATTATGTTAATTAAATAAATGTGACACACATTTTCGTTCCGTCACATTTGTCGCTCGAACTCGAGTTCGATGTGGCAGGCGCGGGAACTTGTGGCAGGCGTTACTAACGTGCACAACATCGGTTCCGGTTTGGAGGTGCTGGTGCGGTTCTATTAGAACGAAGTGGAAGAAATATCGCCTTCACCAATGCTTCGTGACTCTTCAGAGATCAAATGAAAATCGTGTTGTACGTATTCCGAATGCCATTAGAAAAGAACTAGCTACACAATCAAATTTTGAGATAAGTGTTCTTGTATTACAGTCCTCGTCCAATTAGTTTGAAATAGTATCCTCTCTCTGGATAAGATTAGAAAATACCAAAACTATAAGCAACAACATTCTTAGATTCCGATGTTGCAATGTAGACTAACCAAAATCGAGAGATTTAAATAACATTTGAACATTCGTAACATTTCAGGTTCCATGCAGACAAAGTTCCAAGATTCTTTATCTAAAAAAACAATGAATATGTAATAAATGTAAACGTAAACTGTTGAGTGCTCCATACGCTTTAAATAACTTTCCCATGGATTTGGATGGTTTAGATTTACAAAATACAACAGCTCAATAATATTATTCGTCAGTTGATTACCTGTGAAGTCTTGTAATTGATCAGCAAAATTAATCTTCATTGTGCCATTCAACCGAATTCTCTTGTGGCGCAGTTGCATGAATGTCTGTCACGGTATCTTCGCATCGTTTGTCAGTATTATGTTTCATCGCCACATGCAAACGTTAGATTCATTTGTGCAATCCCGCAATGGTGGCATCGTGAAACATCACGTTCGGAGAAATACTGTCCTCACCGCAATTGTCATCATCAATCTGTTCACATTCAGCGCCGGAGTGGCAAAAACACACCCGAACC
>KZ067313.1:63774-75129 GCA_002091845.1 Anopheles cracens | reverse complement strand
GTATGCAATCTGAAAAAATGCTTTAAAAACAAGACAGCATTCTCTTCTCTGGTCCGCTCACGGTTGAGCCCGTCGTGCTGACATGGCCTGGTCTACTGAGAATCAATGCCTTTATTGATTATTTGAAATCTATTTCATTCTTCCGTATAAAGATTGTTTTTTTATATTCCAACGCTTATTTAATTCTTCTTTTCTCAATTCTTTTATTGATTACTAGTATTAGATTTTCAACTAAACGTTCATTGTTTTGTTTATTTTTGCACGATATTTGTCAACCTATAAGTTTTGATTTACTTTCATTCAATTTTTTAGGGCATTATATTCCATTTTATTTCATAATTTGACGATCAAGATTATCAAGACTTGCATTTATTTATTTATTTTATTATTTTTAAAATATTATTTCTTTGTTCAGCAGTTTTGTTGTTTCCTTTTTGTTTTCTTTCACAATGTTTATATAATTCATAGCTTACTTTCCATATTCAGTAGAACATTGTGGTTTGCTTTCATTACTCGCTCTAATTATTCTTATTTTGTTCTCGTAATATTATGTTTTCTAATTGTTCGTCTATTATGTTGACAGTTTATGTTCGATATTTATCAACATATAAGTTTTGCTTTATTTTATCTGATTTTTAAGAACTTAATATTTCATTTTCATATTGTTTTCATGATTTGACGATTGGATGAGGGATATTTGCATTTATTTTTGATTTTTTATTATTTTTTTCTTTCAAATGTTTTCGCATATCGTCTTACACTGCATTGAATAAAGCTTCAGTGGTCTTATTTAGCTTTATTCAGCTTTATTGTTCATAGTATTTTATTCAACATGACTTTTTCCTATTTTATTACAAGTTTGCAGGATTCACTGCAGTAAGTTACATTTATACCTAACATTTCTCCACTTCATTGTTTCGTGTTTCCACACATCGTCTGAAGCTGCATTTGACCAAGATCCACCATTTGGTTTTGCTGTTTAAAAAAAAAGGTTTTAAAAGCCCATCATCGTGGTTCGCTTAACGGCCAAGAATCCTCACAGATGGGTACGATGTTCCTTTCGGGCAGGGCGCGCGATTACATTACACTTAAGCGCTTAATCGACATCATATAAACAAATAAACAAACGGACCGGGCGGCCCCTCGCGCCACACCACGACCACAATCTACCCACCAGCCCGCAGCAGGGACGCGCGCCCGAACAGGCCCGAACGCACCATCTGGAGTGAGTGATGCCACCGGTAAACGGTAAACCCCTCGTCCACCCACCGCCCCACCCCACCCGGTAATGGCACCCGGGCATCATTATGGAAACGTAGAAACATCAAAATTAACTTAACATATTTTGATAAATTTGCGGCCGCTTTTGACTTTCACTCGGCGTGGGTTGTAATTCGTTATTTTCCGCCCGGTGCGCCCGCAACGCAACCGGGCGAGCGAAAACGAGCGAAGGGGTCAAAGGTTAGCGCGAGCAAGAGCGAGCATGAGCGAGCAAGAGCGAGCGAGCGAACGAGAGCGAGTGTATTGATTGCGGCGAAAATGAAGTTAACATAAATTTCCGCTCACTCTCGCTCGCTCGCTCGCTCGCTCGCCCGTCACCACCGGCGAAATCCCCTGTTTCGCACGCCGGAGGCGAGCCCGGGCAATAACAAGCTGCTTACAATCGCGCGGCGAGCGAGCGAGACGGCGCGCGCCGTCCCATTTCATTATCGAGACGACCAATAAAAGTGAACGGAACGACCGAGATTTAATAGACTCCGGAGGTATCCGACTGCCGACCAGCAGCCCCGGGGCCGTGTATCGATCCGGCTGGGTTGCGCTAGCCCGGAGTGCCCGGAGAGCGGCTTCCGAGCTCAATTATAGGGTAATCTGTTAATGCACGCATCATAATCTAGTAATCATTCCACCGACGGGCACCAAATGTGGGCGATAATGAAGGTGCACATTTCACGCTCACGTTGGCGTGAGTTCCTTGCAAAAAGAAGACAAAAAAAAACAAGATTGCAATCGTCACAATGGCAAAAGCTTATCCGAAAATAAACGCTCCGTGCGTCCTTGGGCCTGCATCCTATGCATTGGGTCCCCAGTTCAAGGGCAGATACACACAGACACACCGCATGCATGCAAAGAAGCGGGTCAACAGAAGCTGCCGCAGCAAAAGGCACATCGCATCATCGGACGACGGTCACGGCGGCGGCGGCGGCGGCGACGGCGGCTGCGATGCGCAATTTCGCCCTCCCTGCCGATTTTCGGGGGCTCAATTTTCAGCGATTTTCACTTTTCACCCTCGCCGGAAAACGGCGGAGGGTTGCTGGCGAGGATCTGTTTTCTTCATGTGTCATGATTTCTGCCGTTCTCGGAATTCCCAAGTGTCACTTTACCCGCCCCGAACCGGGAGGGCTGCTCCGGCTCGGTGGAGGAAGAAGAAGGAGGAGGAGGAGGGAGAGCGGTACGAGGAACAGCAGCAACATAAAAGCCACTGCTGGGGTGGAAAGCAACCTGCCACCACCACCAGCAGCAGCAGTAGCATGGGGTGGAAATAAAGCTATTAAGCTATTATAAGGCGTCTGTCAGTTGAGTGGGTTTGGTTGTTTATCTTGTTTATCAGAGCGAGTAAGTGGTGGCAGAAGCCCGGAGATGCGCCGAGGAGATCCACACACACACGCGCGCGCGCGCACACATTCACCCGGAAAATCGGAAACAATGGAATCGAACAGGAGCGAAGTCACGGGAAGTCGTCCAAAAAGCAGGAAATGATTTAACGAGCGGGTCTTCCGCGCAAAACCACGACACATCAAACGAAAGTCGGGTTTCGGTCGAGCTGTAGAAGCAGCACGAGGGAGGAGGAGGAGCCGGGTGCGGGTTTGTCCGGCCTGACAGATTGTTAACGAATAAGTCATTTTCTTATTAACGGGCGCGCTCCGTTCGCCTGCACCTGCTCGGATGCGCGAAACGGAACCCGAACTGTCATCTTCTGCGGTGCGGTGCAAAGAACACGACAAACATGGAGGAGTGCCGGGGAAGCTGATGGTGATGATGGTGATGTTGGTGAGAGTTACAAGCCAAATTGGAATCCGGGTAAATTGAGTTTTCCGTACGACGATGTGTATACAGATACCCGCCGTGCGCCGGGCTCGTTGTTGGCTGCCCCCCCCCCCCCCCCCCCCGGGTGCGAGAGCGAGAGCGAGTGTGTATCGCTTGAAAGAGATCCTGTTTTGCCATCTCGCACGGTTGAACTTTGCGCTGCGCTTATCACACCGTACTCCGGCCGTTCGGTGCGGGCGCACGGTGCGAGAGGGAGCGCGGGGAGCTCAAAGTTTCAAAATTACCTGTCAGCTGCTGGAAATAGATTTGCTCTCCGATTATGCATAAATTGCTAACAGGGTCTTATCCAGGCGGCGGCGGCGGCAGCGGCAGCCAACTCCGGACCGTGTGCAATACGTGTGGACGCTCACGCTGGAAGGAGCGAAAGGTTCCATCTCGAGCAATTACGGTGCGGAACGCGATTTGCGAGGGGTTTTTTTTTTCGACGGCGCGAGGATAAGGCGAATGTTGCTTTACACCGCCAGATCCGGACACCATTTTTCTGACACCGTTCACGAAGTATAGGTGTTTGCGTGGTCGCAATATTCATGGATCTTCAAATATACATCAGTCGGTGGTGGTTTATGAAACTTACGAATGTTGACCGGACTATGAACATTCCAAGAATTGAAAGGTTTTAGAGATTGGACAAATATTTAAGTGGATCGTCAAACTTGAGGTTCGTATTGATCTCTTCAATATGAAGATTCAACTAGATTCATAAACACGAATAAGATTCACGCAACATTTGCTTTGACATTGCACGTTTCAAGCCCAACACAAGGATATTCCAAACGCTACTCTTCAATAAGGGAGAACGCATTCTGGATAAAGGACAAAAGACAAAGGAGTTTGTAAGGACGACAGTAACCAGATCAGTTCCTTATAGTCGTCCACGAAGCTACAGGCACTGTGTTCAATTATACAGATAAGAGCAGAATGTTGGCAGTATTAATGAACGAATGGAGGCCTCTTCAGCAGAATACATCAGTACAGCATAAGTACATACAGCGCCCGGCTAAGGGTCGCTACACGCCAAGATGCTTCACTGGATATACTTGCGTCAGCGCCCCGCCAGACAAAGCATCCCTGGCCGTTGCTAATTAATCTACCCATAACCAGCTCGCATCCACGCGATTCGCGCCCGTGCAACTGCAGTCGGCACCCAGTTTCCCCATCAAATTAACACCTCCAATTTGCCGTCGTCGTCGTCGTTGCGAAACATTGCACGCACTTGAGTGTGCGTGAGTCATTGGGTGTGAGGGCCGCCGCCCACCCGTCGGCCGTCGCGGGTCGAAATTAGTATAATTGCACCGCTTGCTCCGCCTGCCACACCGATTTCTATCTGATTCCCCGATCCGCTTCCCAGGCGCCCGGAGTGCCTTAAGTTGTTAATTAAATTAACTTCCCTGTCGCACCACGCGGTGGCCACCAACATACAAACTCACACGAGCAGCCACAGACGCGCACACAGACACACGCCGAAAATGGCATCAATCGCTCGTAGCGGAAGCCGGCGAGGCACAACTTAACCTATAAATATGGATGTCCGCGTGGACGGTTGCGAGCAGCAAGCGGCACAGCACACACTGGACAGGATATAACGCGTGCGTGCGTGCGTGTGCGCGCGCTCGCTCACCCCCTCCCGCTTATTAAGCGGCACAGCACACACTGGACAGGATATAACGCGTGCGTGCGTGCGTGTGCGCGCGCTCGCTCACCCCCTCCCGCTTATCGGTGGCCGGAAATCTACGATTATCGTTATTGTTTTCATTACTCTGCCCGGTTCCGGTTATTAGGTTGCTGCGGCGTCCACCGCCAGGTGTCGCGCCGTCTCACTCGCACGCGCGTTGATGGTCATGTTTTTTTAATGAGCCCGGAGCACGTCGCTGCAGTCGCTGCAGAACGGTGTGCAGTGCTGCCGCCGCTTGCTGTGCAACGGAATTAACACCATTCTTCCACTTCCGCCTCCCCCATTCGCGTTCCGAGTCGCGCACGGGCAGCAAAGCAGAAAGTTGTAAATGACGTTGTCGACCACAGGACACGACCTTCGCGTTCTGGTGTATTGGAGTGTTGGGCTGGAAACTCGCGTGGCTGTATTGGAGTGTTTAGGAGCACGAGCATCGGTAAGTTCAGGCAAGGGCTAGACATCGCTGTTGAGCAGATTGGATGTACCGGGATGTCCGGGAGATAGATATAGATTTAAGATACCAAAATGTTGTACCTAGTGCCTTATAAAGCTACAGGATGAGATGTTTTGCACGGGATCGTTAATACATGCAGCGGATCCTGGATCATCTCGATCAATATTTGGCACGCGTGGGGTCTATGCGAGCCAGATGTCTCCTCTACCGCTCACAGCCACGTACGCACCCGTGCAGGGCGGTTGTCATCACCCACTTACGCCCGGAGCGTTCGGGAGCGCCCAGTTCCAAGCACCTCCGGAACCTGTCCAGTGTGTCTGCCGTTCGCAAACGTCCGGAACGTCCGTAATGACGCGCAGTTGCCATCGTTTACCCCCCGAAACGAACACCGCATTACGTTCCGCCGGCCGGTATCAGGCCGGTCTAATCCCGAGGAGGGTCCGAACAGCAGCGAGCGGCGCATATGTTGCCCTGATGCTTATCGCTATTGCCGCTCGTTCGGCCAGTTGTCCCCCACCAGTAACCGGACGCAACGGACACCAGTGATTAGGCGATCGTTTGATTCTCCGCGACCGTTCGCCCTGCGTTCTTGTGCAGTCCGAGCGCCTCCACTCCGGGACACCTACCGCAGACATTAAAGTCCCGGGACGTTGTCGCGGACACCTCTCCTGCTCCCTGCGACCCGAACGCGCTAAACAAACACAAACGCGTCGTTCCTGCGCGTGTCAAACGCAGCGGGACGGTGGAAACAGGGCGCGGGCAGTAAAGCGTAATGGCAGCAACTTTTAATTTGATTGATGCGTTTTGATGCGCACTTCCCCTGGCCACATCAAAACGCTCTGAGTAGGCGCTGAGGCGGCCGAAGGTGATAAGTTGCGATTGCCGATGGGACCGCTCTGGGGCACGTCCATTAGCAGATGCCGCGAACTCCGAACGGTGCACGGTACGCGGACCGGAAGCGAGGAGCGCACCGAGATGGGAGATGGTAAGTTGTCCCGTCGGCCGGAAAAGGCCGCAGCACCGTGGAACGCAGCCTCGCACTTCTCCCTTCGCCGCGGCCGGGCTAATTAGGCGTGGACGCGCGATGCGAATGGCGATGTCAAGATGGTCGGGATTTAAGACGGCGGACGCGAAAAGAAAACGCCGAAGGTAACACAAAACGGACCGAAACAAAGGAGAGAAAACAAAAACACAAATGACACGGGTTTCCAGGAGCGGAATTGTTTACAAATAGGTGGCAATTTTTGGCACCGCCTCGACAGAGGGGGGAACTGTCAAACGATTCGTGTTTTGTTGCGCTGTTTACGACTGGTGGTTTAATTAATTGGCCATCCGCTCCTGCGTTTTTTTTTCGTTGCTTTTTTGCAATTTCTAATTAATTTCCTGCACTTAGTACAGGGTGTAGCTCATCTCAGTAACCAGAATTCCTTCTTCTTCCCGTACCATCACCGGCCACTGCCTGGTGGGTCGGTGCCTTCTTAGCTCCGATCGGGCGGGTTTGTTACACGTGTCCAACAAGGCCGCAACGGCCCCGCCTGGTACGGCACAGGCGTCGGGAAACAACGCGCGGAAGAAGCTGTTACCGGGCGAGGCCAGATTGTGCGGATGTCCGGCCGACTCTCGGGCGCTCGAATTCCACCGAAACCGGTCGAGAGCATCTATCTATCGATTGTGATCGCCACAAGCAGCTTAGCTCCACCGCTCCACGTAGGCCACCGTTTTTTTTTACTTCTGCCGTGTCTCCCCCGTGACGCACACACACACTCACGCACTCTCCAGATCCATCTTCATAAAGGAAGCTGACACGCGTACAGTCGGCTAATTCGTGCGGCTATTAAGGCGGGCATTGTGTACGCCTCACGCCCCGCAGCCAAACCTTGCGCTCCAAACCCTTGGGGAGACCCTGGCAGGCAGCCACAGCAGGCATAGCGATGCGCCAAGCGGCTGGGGGGGGGGGTGTGCGTGCAAAACTTCATTACGTCTAAATGGCGGCGCTGGAAATGCTTATTGCTTACCGCAACCGACAGGAGCCTGGGGATGGGGGCTGGGAGCCGGGAGCGAGATTAAAGCAATATTTATGTGATTACATTTTGAATATTTATATCTTTGACAGCGATTGCGATTGTTAGTGCGCGAGTGGTTTTCTTTTCACACACACACACACACACACAGGAAGCACATCGTCCGTGTGGCAAATGCTGGAAGAAAACGGCGGCAAGCAGGATAGGTGTAGGTACATAAGTCGCGGAAGAGTCCGCAAAGCCAGCGGTTGGCACCGTGCGTGCGATAGAGACGGCCCATTATGTGCAGAGGGAGCCAGCATGTGGTGTTGGCTGCCCGTGGCTCTCTCGCTCCCTCCTTGTGCGGTGTTGGGTGCGTGTGCCAGCCGCGATGGAGCGACCGAGAAAGCGAAAACCGCACCGGGAAGACGAGAGTGTGCGCACTTGCGGTCGCCGGGCGCGCCTGAATGGTAGGCAGCCCGTACGCCATTTGTCCGATTTACGCTTCCACGCTGTACGCGCCCTCCTTGGTCGGTGCCGGGAGCGGAGCCCGCTCCACTGGTGCGCCCGAACGGTAGGCAAACCGTACGACGCTGCGGTCCGTCGAGATGCCCATGCCCACGGCTGCGCGTACCGACGCAAACGGCGGACACCATTTTGGCCACCCCACCGCAGGAGGGTGAGGCGGTTTTTTCTTCCTCTTCCATTCCGCCGCCGATTGTTCGTTCGTCCCTCGCTGCCCGATCCATCCCCTGCGGCTGTGTTGCTCCCCGGAAACCGGATACATAGTGACGGAGTAAATACAGCAGCACTTTGGCGTTTTTGCTACGGGCCATTCCTACCCGCCCGTGCTCCCGCTGGATAGAATTCCTTCTTCTTCCCGTACCATCACCGGCCACTGCCTGGTGGGTCGGTGCCTTCTTAGCTCCGACCGGGCGGGTTTGTTACACGTGTCCAACAAGGCCGCAACGGCCCCGCCTGGTACGGCACAGGCGTCGTGAAACAACGCGCGGAAGAAGCTGTTACCGGGCGAGGCCAGATTGTGCGGATGTCCGGTCGACTCTCGGGCGCTCGAATTCCACCGAAACCGGTCGAGAGCATCTATCTATCGATTGTGATCGCCACAAGCAGCTTAGCTAAGTCACTGTACGGGAAATGGACACCCGTGCGTCCACTAAAGCCATGGACAGGGCGTTGAATTTAATCAAGTACATCGTCCGTTCGAGGCGACAAGCATTTGTTTGATGTTATTATATCCTCGCCTCGCACGCCCAGCCCATTATATGTCCACCGAAGATGGTTATGGCACGGGGCCGTAAACCGTGCCTCGCATACTTGTCACCATCAACTACGCTGCGGATGACGTTAGGAACACTGCGGTAGCGTAACCGCTGTAACGATTGTTTACGGGGACGCTTCGGTCCATTGCACGTGCCGCATGTTTCGGTGGTATTTTATTCCGCGTCTAATGGCCAATCGCTGCCGACAGTAAAGTCGCAACAATCGTCGAAGGTGATCCTTACACGCGCTGTGAGGGCATGAACATTGTGGCCAGTTTGCTGCAGCGTACAGTACAGCGAGGCAACATCTGCAACAACAGCAAAACAACATGATAAGCTGTTTCATCCGGCTCGAAGGGCCAAAAAAACTCGAGCGGCATAGCATCACTGGAGGAGCTCACCTGCAACGCTAGCTTTTACGCTGCATTAACACTGCTGTACCGGCGGCCAATCTGCCCGCTGTCAAACCGAATGGTGACAGGGGACCCCGGTTCGGGCTTTGATCGTGACTAATAATCAGAGCGCACGGCATAACGAAAAAACAAGAAAAGCAAGCGGAACGTCATGTCTATATCCCTGCTCTTCGCTGCGTTTATAGCCCCGAACCGGCCGGGTGGACATTTCGCTACAAAATTTGCTCTCCCCTGCCGCTCCAACCGCCCGTCGCGGACATCGCTGTCAATCTAATCTTGCGGAGGCGCTGGAAGTTCGCCCGCATCTGGGCGTTGCTTCATCCACCGAAAGCCGCCGCCGGAAAGCGCGCGTCGCCCCGTGTACACGCCCCGGGGACGCCGCATTAACCGTGCCCGGTCCGTTTGAAGTCCTCGAGCTCGACCACGTAACGCGCACGACCACGGCGCTCCATTTTCTTACCAACGTACCCCGTGGAAGGCGTATCCCTTTGATGAGCCAAACGCTGCTGGTGGGGCAACTTATTAACAGAAAAAGGACATTCGGCATGGCTCTGAAGGAGGGGAAAGCAAACTAATTGCTGGCAGCCGGCACGTTTGCAGCAGTACCGTGCAGGAGCGACAGCGGACAGGAAAAACTATCAGATACACCCTGTAGATGTCAGTGAGTCTTAGTATACACATGACGTTTAGCTTTCTCTAGTGGCTCAAAGAAGTGTTTTGTGACAGATAGTAGAGAGAGAGAGAGAAGCGATTGTTTGTTTTTACTCTGTTTGTTCTAGGTTCAGTTGCGACGGTCCACAAATGCTCGAGAGTCGAGAGACGTCGCTCACGTCCTCATTAATGTTGTGCCATTTGTACCACTTACCCGGCCCCCGGCCACCAGCTCGCTTCGCCATCCGCTCCGCACACCAGCTCATTTGCTACAAAACAAATTGCAATCGTTCCGCCCTCATCTCTGCGCCTTTTGGCTTTGTTTTGTTTCAGCCTGTTATTATTAGTGCTATTATTAGGTTGTTTCGAGCACTCTCTCGGCCTGCCCATCCCCGAGCACCCGGCGGCCAATCTGCCCGCTGTCAAACCGAATGGTGACAGGGGACCCCGGTTCGGGCTTTGATCGTGACTAATAATCAGAGCGCACGGCATAACGAAAAAACAAGAAAAGCAAGCGGAACGTCATGTCTATATCCCTGCTCTTCGCTGCGTTTATAGCCCCGAACCGGCCGGGTGGACATTTCGCTACAAAGTTTTTTTTTCGTTGCTTTTTTGCAATTTCTAATTAATTTCCTGCACTTAGTACAGGGTGTAGCTCATCTCAGTAACCAAAGTTTCTAATTGCTTGACAAACCGATGACAGATCGACATGTTTGTTTATGTTTGGGAAAAGTGAGTGAAGTGCAATTTGAACATTTTTTTAAAATCAAAGACACCCTTTAGTTTCAGTGTGTCTTAGAATACATATGACGTTTAGCTTTCTCTAGTGTTCTGAAGGAGGGGAAAGCAAACTAATTGCTGGCAGCCGGCACGTTTGCAGCAGTACCGTGCAGGAGCGACAGCGGACAGGACTGGTGGGCAAACTTTGCTAAACTTCTGCCCGGGCTCTTCCAGAACAGTCGTCGTTGCGGGCCATTCGACCAGCATCTTGGAGCGCTTTCGGCGAGCGCGCTCCAAACTCACGGTCTCGAAGTCACGGTACGGGAAATGGACACCCGTGCGTCCACTAAAGCCATGGACAGGGCGTTGAATTTAATCAAGTACATCGTCCGTTCGAGGAATGGTGGGCAAACTTTGCTAAACTTCTGCCCGGGCTCTTCCAGAACAGTCGTCGTTGCGGGCCATTCGACCAGCATCTTGGAACGCTTTCGGCGAGCGCGCTCCAAACTCACGGTCTCGAAGTCACTGTACGGGAAATGGACACCCGTGCGTCCACTAAAGCCATGGACAGGGCGTTGAATTTAATCAAGTACATCGTCCGTTCGAGGCGACAAGCATTTGTTTGATGTTATTATATCCTCGCCTCGCACGCCCAGCCCATTATATGTCCACCGAAGATGGTTATGGCACGGGGCCGTAAACCGTGCCTCGCATACTTGTCACCATCAACTACGCTGCGGATGACGTTAGGAACACTGCGGTAGCGTAACCGCTGTAACGATTGTTTACGGGGACGCTTCGGTCCATTGCACGTGCCGCATGTTTCGGTGGTATTTTATTCCGCGTCTAATGGCCAATCGCTGCCGACAGTAAAGTCGCAACAATCGTCGAAGGTGATCCTTACACGCGCTGTGAGGGCATGAACATTGTGGCCAGTTTGCTGCAGCGTACAGTACAGCGAGGCAACATCTGCAACAACAGCAAAACAACATGATAAGCTGTTTCATCCGGCTCGAAGGGCCAAAAAAACTCGAGCGGCATAGCATCACTGGAGGAGCTCACC
>KZ067311.1:58381-76274 GCA_002091845.1 Anopheles cracens | reverse complement strand
GATCTGTGTGCTGGCCAGCGAAGGCCACCGCTCGTAGGCAATCGATGTCTAACCTCCAACCCCCGTGCGCCGTTCAAATGGCGTGTATAGACGCTCCTGGGAAGCCGAACGAATGCACAAAATAATCGCTACGGATGGGTACTGACTGATCGGCTGGGGCAGGGACCTTAAGATGGCAGGCTCGATAAAGTTGACGATGCGGTTTGGGAGCATTCCATTAGCACTTGGATTTCAGTGCGATCATTCTGCACTTTGTACAGCCGCCAGTTTGAAAGTTTCGTGCAGTATGTTGCGATTTATGGCTTGCGCGTATTGCAATTGCTCATTGGCACGCGACCTATTGGTATGGAATTTTAATTCCCTCCAGAAATTTGGCGGATCCGGGCGCGAGCAGGCATTCGCTGTTTGATAGCCGTGCAAAGTCCCATAATTTCCTTGCGCTACTAAAAACAGCGGTGCTTTAGATCGGCTATCAAACCAATTTTACATTCGCACGGTTGTTTTCGGTTCGGTTCGGTGCGGGGCGATGCGCAATGCAGACCGTTCGATAGGCGGGTGCCGGATGGAGTAGAGCGCCGTTTTGAAATTGGCACATTAAGCCTTGCAACACGATAAAGGACTTGCATTTGGCTAGGATTTAATAGGCGCCTACGACGGAATTGTAAACTTTATGAACAGAGCAATTTGTCATACAATATAAAATACATAAAAACGAATGACAATGCTTTGAAAGATGGCTTTTGCTTGGAAACAATGCGAAGCTGCACGTATTAGCTATTTTCCAGTGTGAGCAATTGATCAAAAGCGTGCTGTAAGGAATGGTCAAAGCATAGCTCGCATTGGTTCGAATAGGTATATCATTTCATAAATGTTCTGCCAACACTGGATGTGTATGTAAGAAGCTTTTCTTTTTATTCCATTCAACTTGTACCTGCGTTTGGTTCGGTTTCTTGCGCGGTTGACGATGCCGCTGGTGCGAACATCACATCGCGACCGTTGATGGGGTGATGCGTCGTCGTCTGAGGCCTTAGCGATCGAGCTGACTGTGGCGTTTGACGGGTCTCGGCATGAATACGTTGAGTCTTTGTTTCTTGGGATTCGATCCGGATCAGCAACCGTTCCAGCCGTTCCCTTATCTGGAGCAACGATTGAAGCAATATCTCCGGGCGACCATCATCTCCTTCGATTGCTTGGTAGAGTGTACTCGAGAGGGTAATTATCGTTCCCATCAATCCTTGCACTAATTGCCCATTCGATGGTACGTTCGGTAATTGGCTGGTAGTTTCTCGCTGGCCGTCCATCTTTACACCATCTTTCGGGGGAAAACCGATCGAAAGGCTACCGAGTTCGACAGAGGAAGTTAGCACGAGATTGACAGATGCACTGTAAATTATGCCGTGCAATGGTAACTGTGATGCGCTAGCAGGGAAATGCTAATCCGCATGATGGGTTCTGTCAACTACTACTTTGATTGGGCTTTGTTCTCCATATTTCAAACCGAGAACAACACATGTTTTGGTCACTTGCTGTGCCTCACCTTCAAACTAACATGAATGTTGAATATGAATTCTTTGGCAGGTGGACGTTCTTTTAATACGGTCATCCAATTCCCTGCATTCAGTTCAACTGACTGTAAGCCTCTTTACGAGTAGAAGAATAGATGGAAGAGATGAAATTGGTTTCAACACGTCATTTGTTTTAAGATATACTTATCGTTCATATTTAAGTTTCCATAACTATTGCTTTGACTACTTTTCACTCTTTTCTGGTGCGTTAGCAGGAAATATCAATATTCCCTTAAAAAACGCTTCGTAGTAGGCCGCTAGTAATGTGATTTAGAAAGTCTGCGTTGTTAGTGCACTATTTGTTCCCAAGCATACGTCTTATGACGATCTCATTCTTCCTTCCTCGCCGAGCTCGGAGCGACTTGATGCACCATTTTGTCCTCTGGTGGTGCACTGGGCAGGATGGGAGCCCGTACCAGGACTTCTGCTTGACTCAACATCGCATTCTGCGTCAGCAACGGTTGCGAACATTTCGCCAGCACCGACGCATCCGGTCCGGCAATCGTTTTCGTGTTGCGTTGGAAGCTTCCGTCCGGCAGCGCGTAGTTGCTCGTTTCGCGGACGGCAAACGTGCCCGCCTTGAACAGCTTGTCCACCGTGTGCTTCGGAGTGGAGAACGTAAACGGCTGGCCTTCGCTCCTGCTGCGACTGTGGCCGACGGCGCCGGAGACGGTGGGACTGCGCTGCGTCCGTTTCGAGTCCATGGTGAATGTCTTGCGATCGAATGTGTCCATTCGGCTTGCGACTTCTTCGGATGCCTTGTCACCGGAAGCATCGAGAATTTCGGAGCGCTCTCCAGCAACTCCCCCCGATTCTGCCATGAATGTTTCGAGGTTCGTGATTTCATGCCAACTCGGTGGTGGCACGAAAGATTGATCATTGGTGGCTTCGAGGGTGGTAGCCGTTTTTGAACTTGTACCTGCGTTTGGTTCGGTTTCTTGCGCCGCTGGTGCGAACATCACATCGCGACCGTTGATGGGGTGATGCGTCGTCGTCTGAGGCCTTAGCGATCGAGCTGACTGTTGTTAGCAGGAAATATCAATATTCCCTTAAAAAACGCTTCGTAGTAGGCCGCTAGTAATGTGATTTAGAAAGTCTGCGTTGTTACAACCAAATTCAACATGGATACTTTCGGAAACCCTTCAAATTATCAATTATTAATCGTGCTGGCCCAAAGAACAGGATCATTGGTCATTTTTCTCATCAACTACATCAAGCGAGAGTTTTCTTCATCCCTAGAGCCCTTTCGTAACGCTCTGCTGCCAATGTATCGCGTCTTAAATGACTTTCTGCTCGATCATTCGTCGTCGGTCGAGCAAGGCTACCGTCAGATACGAAATTCAGGTCATCCGTTTCAAACCATTCCATCCATGCCGGTAAGTAGTTTTTTGTGAACACCTTTTATGTGTTGCTAATGATAGGTGCTTTATAGCTTTAAATTTATTTCTGATTTTTAGTATCTACCTATGAACCCTTGGGAATCTCAACACCTGACAGCCACGAGCCGCGTTCAGAGCTTTGGACGGACCATCACCCCACCGGAGAACATCACTCCACCGTCGGGAACACCGCCTCGCCATTGGACGGATGTTCCACTAGGGTTCACTTCAACACCCCTAAGGACACCGGTCGTTCGTCCCCGTCCCGAGCCGTTCGCTCTCATCAATCAGCTTCTGGTAGCGGTACGTCATTGTGAAGACGGTAACCTGGCGACCGTCACCGGACACTTTGCCAATAATCCCGTCTTTCGTGAGCGACTGCTGAACGAGCTGGACGATCTACGATCATTCGTTCTTGCTCAGCCAAACTGTTCGGCCACTGCAGCAGGACAGACGCTGCGAGCTCTGCTGGACCGCGTTGAACAGGCGGAAATGACGTTGTCTTCGCTCATTCAGAACTTGCGACAACTGGAAAATTAAATTTGAAGGCTTTTTCTATGCTTATTCAATAAAATCTCTTATATTTGTTATGTTTTCAAACTGATGAATTATTCGTTTTTCGTAGTAAACGTTCTTAACTGTTCATTATACATGATTGAAAATTGATTCCATCCGTCAAAAAACTCAAGAACTCTTGTTTGTAATGATCGACCTTTTATTTGTATAAATTATTTAAACTCCGCTCTGTTAGTATAGTTATTGACCCCGTATGGTATTGGATGAGGCCAGGAAAAGCATGAAAAACAGAAATTTAACATTAAATACATCGTCATACACGATTTATTTTCAAGGTTTGTAGCATTACTACTCATTGTTGGCTATCGCTGGAATGCTCATCAATACAACTCAAGGCAACGGTGAGGATTGCCAACTGGGACCTCGATCGATTCGGTATGTCTATTTTCAATGGAGTGAAAATATTGAACAATTTATAGACTGCGGCGCATAGTAGAATAAATTGCGCGTTGTGTCCACGCGATTGCTTTCAGTTTGAATATTGCTGACCACGCAGTACCCACATCCAGGCAAGGTCTAGTGAATAAGCAACACATTTGGAAGGACAACGATCATGGAAAAGAGGCTCGGAAATTGATAGCTTCGCAACGAGGAGTTTGAATTGGTTGACAACCATTTCGTGTTGTTCATTGCGAAATTTAAATGGGAAAATTATGCGACTGTAATCACCGTCCACTAGTACGCTCGGTCGGAAAAACATCCGAAACGAATATTGATGAAATGAAAAGCGCGCACCGAAATTGGTTCCGAGTGCCTGACTCGAATAGTGTCAGTAACCGTGTTTTTGGTTATTTGATTTAATTTTTAATACGCAGGAAAGGGAAGTCACTCTCGATATGATGATAGGCGGATAGGTCAAAATGAAAGTGGTGCGCAATCGATCGTTCAGGTTGTTGCATTCAGAGCTACTTGACTTGAATATTTGCATGTTCTTTTTCCACTCAATTCACGTTTATACTGAAATCGTCAGCAGAAAACCAAATATAGGGTACATGACATTATTATTACATTAAATTGAATCACTCTGTTGATGAACACCTGCGATTTGGAAATAGTTTGTCCGCTGCTATCAACTTGGCCCAGTTTTTTACTTTCGTGGAAAGATATGCACCTACTAGTCTTGAGTTGTCATCGAATAGAGTAGGAACATATATTTCAAAACAGTTCACACCTCAGAAACATCGATGTTAATGTTATTAATTAGTTTTTAATTAATAATGATGTTAATTCCTTTGTATCCTTTTGGCATTGTTTCATTCGCAAATATAACATAGTATCAAACAGACGTCTTCATCGAACCGTTTCCTAGCGTTTATGTAATGCTCATTTAACGGGTGGCTTAATTTACGGAACATATGGACGACCGGTCAAGAGTCAGAAGGAGTTCGAGTGGAACGCTTGCAGTTGTTCGTCTGGCGTCGCCGGACCGGTGGCTTGTGGCAGAACCTAACACACGCTTACGAAAGACCCAAGTCTGACTGCACGCCTAGGAGCCAATCACCTGGAAAGCACCTGCCTCGATGTGCGATTGATGGAGGTAATAAACGCAAAATTTATTCTGCTACGAGTCCAAAATTCGGGTGGAAGACACTGGACAGACGAAAACGAAACTTGATAGCGCATCCCAAATGGAGGTGACGGTCGTGCTCGGATGGTCAGGCCGACCGGACCACGCAGCGACAGCGGAGATAAAGCGGAAATTGGCCACACTGGCAGGACTCCCGCATGTTAACAGCACACCATTAGCGGTGAATGTTTTCATGTTTCTTACATTTTTCTTCCCTGCTGCGCCGTGCTCATGTCCGTCGCGGGGTTGATTGTGTTAGGGCAGAGCTACTTCAATGGGCGAGTGTGCGCTCCCGAGCCCGGCCTATTAGGTTTGATTGTTATCAGTACGGAAATTGCCCGGAATGGACTTAAGTGCTTTCGGTAAGATTTTCATCGGAGTTTTTTCTCTCTCTCTCTCTTTTGCTATTTGGTTAGATTAGGAAGTAGGGGACAACTTGATGACATTATCGTGATCTTCGGGCGAGCCTAAGATGATGGAGGCAATTGGTGAGCACGGTTTTGGCTATTGATAGGTTTGGCAAAATGTGTTATTTGCTTGTTATAAGCAAATACTTATTTTATCCAAAAAAGTGTATAATGCGCTTGGATATAGTATAAAAAACATAAACTCCTCGTACAGTGCAGTTTCTCACATCATTCAAGCATGCACAATGCACTTGAAGGATTGTGAAACGGGTACGTGTTATGTTGATTCAGTGGTTGCGGACGCCGCGTTGCAGATGATTTATTCCACTGGTCAAATATCAGACGCGATTCACATGTGGGTCGCTTCAGATGAGCAAACATCACGTAAGCGATTTCTGCATATATTTACATTTTGCTCGAAGCGGAGGAAGGAAACAAGTCCACGGTGCTTCTGCACACCAATTCATGTGTGCAAGTCCCGGTAAGTGAATTAGTGTGCCATATTGAAAATCCTTCCCAACCTTCCAAATTTTCTTCTGTTGTCCGTTATTCTTGTTCAGTTTCGATTCGTTTGGTTGTCAAAATTCTACTTCTTTCGAACATGTATCTCAGTCAAATTATCACGGTAATCATTTCCAGTTCGTCAAGACATCGGACCATTCTCCGAGGCAAACTCCCAGCGGAAACCAAACTCCGTTGCATTCAAAGTCATTAGCTGCGCTGCTAATTATTCGTTTGGATCGGCTGTTACCCAGTTCGTCCAAGAGCTTGGCTATCGCTTCGGTACAGAAGCACACAGTATCGTTTAGCTCGAAATGTTCCATCGTCTGCAGGTCGCTGCTGCTCGGTAAAAGAGGTTCGCGTCAGAAGTGCATGAAAACTACTCCCTCGGCGGACTAAATTTGTGGCTACGTTCGGGCGGAGAAGCCAACCGCGGCTGCACATCACGGCCGTTCCATGCCGTCCGATCCGCATCGAGTCGGTTTTTTGTGTTTTTGTGCCCGGTGCAGTACGACCAGCGGGAGCCAGTGCTGCATTGGTGGTGCACGCTGCCCGCATGTTTGCCCGCCGGCCAAGCGTCAGGAAACTTTGGCGTGGTCAACGGACGCATTTTCATTAATCGAACAAACGTTGGCATCCCGGTTGACTGCACCGTTGGACAGCTGCTACCGAGCAGCAGCGCTAACATCGCCCGGCGCGTAAAGCAAATCCGGCGTTACACGCGGCGATGGGGACTCAAAAAAGTGGTGTCGGTCCCGGGCTCCCGAAATCGTCCCGCCACCAACAATGTTGGGCCAACCGGTGCAGAGGTGCAGACTTGCATAAAGCAGGAAACAAGCAGCATGACAAACATGGCCCGTGCACACCCACAGTCACGAGGGTGCACTCGTGCTGCGCGGAAAGGAAAACAAATGCCTGAACCTTCTGCTTTGACAGTTGATGACGCAGGAACATCGGTCAGTGCTTCCTTCCTGCGCACACGGCGACACGGCGGGCTTGGTGGTTTCAGATATGTTTCAATGACAGTACGGCTATTGTGTATGGATGGAATAATGATAGACCGGCACCGACCCTACAGCGTTCTCTTCTGGTGGTATTGCACTCAAATTTGCAATTTGTTTTGAGCCGATGTGTGAGACTATGGAGTTAGTTAAAGGCTATAAACAAAAGATATTGCTCTCACTTCAAACAGATTCTAGAATATTCACTTCACTGGGCTACAAATATTTGCTTTGTGCTATCAAACTTCGTGCCAAAGTTATCAAGTTTCGTGATTCACTCAGTAGCAATCGTTGAACATCAACATTCACCAGACTATAACACTCCTCGTCGTAAATGTAAGAGCAATTACATGAGCAATTTCTGATGTAGTTTACGATTGTTTAAAATATGTTCAAATAACAAACTCTGGTATTCCAAACTTAAAAAACAAACCCAAAAAACCAATCAAACTGGTCAAGTCATCCGTAAGCTATTTAACTGGCAACAAAAGGAGAGGCAAACAAGCATTATACAATTTGAAGAAAACGTTGGTGAAAAAATCTTCTTAAACACACAAACACAAGACCATATTGAAAATCCTTCCCAACCTTCCAAATTTTCTTCTGTTGTCCGTTATTCTTGTTCAGTTTCGATTCGTTTGGTTGTCAAAATTCTACTTCTTTCGAACATGTATCTCAGTCAAATTATCACGGTAATCATTTCCAGTTCGTCAAGACATCGGACCATTCTCCGAGGCAAACTCCCAGCGGAAACCAAACTCCGTTGCATTCAAAGTCATTAGCTGCGCTGCTAATTATTCGTTTGGATCGGCTGTTACCCAGTTCGTCCAAGAGCTTGGCTATCGCTTCGGTACAGAAGCACACAGTATCGTTTAGCTCGAAATGTTCCATCGTCTGCAGGTCGCTGCTGCTCGGTAAAAGAGGTTCGCGTCAGAAGTGCATGAAAACTACTCCCTCGGCGGACTAAATTTGTGGCTACGTTCGGGCGGAGAAGCCAACCGCGGCTGCACATCACGGCCGTTCCATGCCGTCCGATCCGCATCGAGTCGGTTTTTTGTGTTTTTGTGCCCGGTGCAGTACGACCAGCGGGAGCCAGTGCTGCATTGGTGGTGCACGCTGCCCGCATGTTTGCCCGCCGGCCAAGCGTCAGGAAACTTTGGCGTGGTCAACGGACGCATTTTCATTAATCGAACAAACGTTGGCATCCCGGTTGACTGCACCGTTGGACAGCTGCTACCGAGCAGCAGCGCTAACATCGCCCGGCGCGTAAAGCAAATCCGGCGTTACACGCGGCGATGGGGACTCAAAAAAGTGGTGTCGGTCCCGGGCTCCCGAAATCGTCCCGCCACCAACAATGTTGGGCCAACCGGTGCAGAGGTGCAGACTTGCATAAAGCAGGAAACAAGCAGCATGACAAACATGGCCCGTGCACACCCACAGTCACGAGGGTGCACTCGTGCTGCGCGGAAAGGAAAACAAATGCCTGAACCTTCTGCTTTGACAGTTGATGACGCAGGAACATCGGTCAGTGCTTCCTTCCTGCGCACACGGCGACACGGCGGGCTTGGTGGTTTCAGATATGTTTCAATGACAGTACGGCTATTGTGTATGGATGGAATAATGATAGACCGGCACCGACCCTACAGCGTTCTCTTCTGGTGGTATTGCACTCAAATTTGCAATTTGTTTTGAGCCGATGTGTGAGACTATGGAGTTAGTTAAAGGCTATAAACAAAAGATATTGCTCTCACTTCAAACAGATTCTAGAATATTCACTTCACTGGGCTACAAATATTTGCTTTGTGCTATCAAACTTCGTGCCAAAGTTATCAAGTTTCGTGATTCACTCAGTAGCAATCGTTGAACATCAACATTCACCAGACTATAACACTCCTCGTCGTAAATGTAAGAGCAATTACATGAGCAATTTCTGATGTAGTTTACGATTGTTTAAAATATGTTCAAATAACAAACTCTGGTATTCCAAACTTAAAAAACAAACCCAAAAAACCAATCAAACTGGTCAAGTCATCCGTAAGCTATTTAACTGGCAACAAAAGGAGAGGCAAACAAGCATTATACAATTTGAAGAAAACGTTGGTGAAAAAATCTTCTTAAACACACAAACACAAGATAACGGTTGCACGGAAGTATTTCGAAAGATTCCTGGTGCTCGCATTGAAAGCGGGAGCTGAACAAAAATCCAATGCAACAAATGAGCTCACTTTAAACTAGCCCGCTTACTCGGGTGATCAACGTCAAACACGCTGGGGAGTAATAGCTGTACGTTATTCTAGCTGGACTAGCGGGTCGAAATGGCTGACCGAAGCAAGCAGGTAACGGTTTCCTTCACAGGTAAAGTTTTTGTGCACGGTATACAGTGGCGCATGTTCGCTCCTCACCAACCCCCTGCCCGCGTTCAATCGATCCCCAGGGCCGTGAAGAACTGCAGCCAGTGGTCTCCGATGGACTCTTGTTGGAAATCTGGTAAAAGGCAATTTGTGTACTCGGTAAACGAGAGATAGTTTCCACTGCTTCCAACAAATCCAACAAGTCTGCGCGTTCGGTGGTTTGAAAAACATTGCCGCAACGGTAACTCTGCCCTTTCGGTGCAGTCGCTGTTCGCAGAGTCAATCGTTTTACTGCAGATATCGCTGACTCGGGCAAATACTTTTATATCTTGGCGCGCTCCACACATAACTGAGCAGCGGTAAACACATCATTTTCAGTTTCTTGACCTAATGACGATCGCAAATAGTTTCTGCCGGGAGTGTGTGGAAAATAAAATGAATGCATTGTAATGACTCTTCTTCGAACAATCGGGTGGAATGAGACATAAACGTTTCGACCTACCCGTTTCCAATGAACATAAATAATGCTCTAAAAACATCTGTTTTGCACGGCACGTCGGATTGTTTTCTCATTTAAAACGTAAAAAAGACAAATTGCAAGGCAGTAGTAGCACGCTCGGAAAAGTTTGCAAATGCTACGAAACGAGGTTCCGAGAAACCGTGAAACAAATTGTTGTTTTTCTTCGCGTGAACCGATGGGTGTACTGGGTACGATTGATGAGCATTTCCGCTGGATTTGTGGGCAAAAGTTTATGTGCAACAGGCATTTATAACGTTGCTGCCTTTCGCCTCATAAATTTCCCAACACACACAGAACCGGGCGCAAGAAGATGGCACATAAAATGTGCCAATGTCGATTCTTTTTCACGTCATTTATATTCTCGTTTGTGTAGCGTTGGGGGGTGAGTTTGGCTGGATGCCGACTGCAGTACTGTTGCATGTAATTTGGAACGCTATAAAGACACACACACACTCGTTACAAACTTTTCGAATAAAGGCACAAATGTATTTGTTTGTAATGACTTTAAAAATAAATGCTTCGTTTACCAGCCAAACTTTGGGAAGAATGATCTGCAATCGAATTCTAATAATTCAATTCGTATCGGATACCTACACGAAAAGAGCCTCGTTTTGGGTTTACTTCGTGTGTGTGGAAGATTGAGCAGTTTTTAATTATTGTTAAACGTCGACAGTATTATCTTAGTGTACATGGCTTAGCTTGCTCAGAAGCTTTGAAGAATTATAAAAAATGCTGCTCGGAAACACTTTTGTTGAGGAAGAGTATTAGTTTATTAAAGCTTGATATACTTTTGATTGAAAAACTCGAAAGATTCCTGGTGCTCGCATTGAAAGCGGGAGCTGAACAAAAATCCAATGCAACAAATGAGCTCACTTTAAACTAGCCCGCTTACTCGGGTGATCAACGTCAAACACGCTGGGGAGTAATAGCTGTACGTTATTCTAGCTGGACTAGCGGGTCGAAATGGCTGACCGAAGCAAGCAGGTAACGGTTTCCTTCACAGGTAAAGTTTTTGTGCACGGTATACAGTGGCGCATGTTCGCTCCTCACCGACCCCCTGCCCGCGTTCAATCGATCCCCAGGGCCGTGAAGAACTGCAGCCAGTGGTCTCCGATGGACTCTTGTTGGAAATCTGGTAAAAGGCAATTTGTGTACTCGGTAAACGAGAGATAGTTTCCACTGCTTCCAACAAATCCAACAAGTCTGCGCGTTCGGTGGTTTGAAAAACATTGCCGCAACGGTAACTCTGCCCTTTCGGTGCAGTCGCTGTTCGCAGAGTCAATCGTTTTACTGCAGATATCGCTGACTCGGGCAAATACTTTTATATCTTGGCGCGCTCCACACATAACTGAGCAGCGGTAAACACATCATTTTCAGTTTCTTGACCTAATGACGATCGCAAATAGTTTCAGCCGGGAGTGTGTGGAAAATAAAATGAATGCATTGAAATGACTCTTCTTCAAACAATCGGGAGGAATGAGACATAAACGATTTGACTTACCCGCGCCAGCCGTTTCCAATGAACATAAATAATGCTCTAAAAACATCTGTTTTGCACGGCACGTCGGATTGTTTTCTCATTTAAAACGTAAAAAAGACAAATTGCAAGGCAGTAGTAGCACGCTCGGAAAAGTTTGCAAATGCTACGTTAGTTAAAGGCTATAAACAAAAGATATTGCTCTCACTTCAAACAGATTCTAGAATATTCACTTCACTGGGCTACAAATATTTGCTTTGTGCTATCAAACTTCGTGCCAAAGTTATCAAGTTTCGTGATTCACTCAGTAGCAATCGTTGAACATCAACATTCACCAGACTATAACACTCCTCGTCGTAAATGTAAGAGCAATTACATGAGCAATTTCTGATGTAGTTTACGATTGTTTAAAATATGTTCAAATAACAAACTCTGGTATTCCAAACTTAAAAAACAAACCCAAAAAACCAATCAAACTGGTCAAGTCATCCGTAAGCTATTTAACTGGCAACAAAAGGAGAGGCAAACAAGCATTATACAATTTGAAGAAAACGTTGGTGAAAAAATCTTCTTAAACACACAAACACAAGATAACGGTTGCACGGAAGTATTTCGAAAGATTCCTGGTGCTCGCATTGAAAGCGGGAGCTGAACAAAAATCCAATGCAACAAATGAGCTCACTTTAAACTAGCCCGCTTACTCGGGTGATCAACGTCAAACACGCTGGGGAGTAATAGCTGTACGTTATTCTAGCTGGACTAGCGGGTCGAAATGGCTGACCGAAGCAAGCAGGTAACGGTTTCCTTCACAGGTAAAGTTTTTGTGCACGGTATACAGTGGCGCATGTTCGCTCCTCACCGACCCCCTGCCCGCGTTCAATCGATCCCCAGGGCCGTGAAGAACTGCAGCCAGTGGTCTCCGATGGACTCTTGTTGGAAATCTGGTAAAAGGCAATTTGTGTACTCGGTAAACGAGAGATAGTTTCCACTGCTTCCAACAAATCCAACAAGTCTGCGCGTTCGGTGGTTTGAAAAACATTGCCGCAACGGTAACTCTGCCCTTTCGGTGCAGTCGCTGTTCGCAGAGTCAATCGTTTTACTGCAGATATCGCTGACTCGGGCTCCTGCGCACACGGCGACACGGCGGGCTTGGTGGTTTCAGATATGTTTCAATGACAGTACGGCTATTGTGTATGGATGGAATGATGATAGACCGGCCCTACAGCGTTCTCTTCTGGTATCGTTTGGTGGTATTGCACTCAAGTTTGCAATTTGTTTTGAGCTGATGTGTGAGACTATGGAGTTAATTAAAATCTATAAACTAAAGATATTGCTCTCATTTCAAACAGATTCTAGAATATTCACTTCGATGGGCTACAAATATTTGCATTGTGCTATCAAACTTCGTGCCAAAGTTATCAAGTTTCGTGATTCACTCAGTAGCAATCGTTGAACATCAACATTCACCAGACTATAACACTCCTCGTCGTAAATGTAAGAGCAATTACATGAGCAATTTCTGATGTAGTTTACGATTGTTTAAAATATGTTCAAATAACAAACTCTGGTATTCCAAACTTAAAAAACAAACCCAAAAAACCAATCAAACTGGTCAAGTCATCCGTAAGCTATTTAACTGGCAACAAAAGGAGAGGCAAACAAGCATTATACAATTTGAAGAAAACGTTGGTGAAAAAATCTTCTTAAACACACAAACACAAGATAACGGTTGCACGGAAGTATTTCGAAAGATTCCTGGTGCTCGCATTGAAAGCGGGAGCTGAACAAAAATCCAATGCAACAAATGAGCTCACTTTAAACTAGCCCGCTTACTCGGGTGATCAACGTCAAACACGCTGGGGAGTAATAGCTGTACGTTATTCTAGCTGGACTAGCGGGTCGAAATGGCTGACCGAAGCAAGCAGGTAACGGTTTCCTTCACAGGTAAAGTTTTTGTGCACGGTATACAGTGGCGCATGTTCGCTCCTCACCGACCCCCTGCCCGCGTTCAATCGATCCCCAGGGCCGTGAAGAACTGCAGCCAGTGGTCTCCGATGGACTCTTGTTGGAAATCTGGTAAAAGGCAATTTGTGTACTCGGTAAACGAGAGATAGTTTCCACTGCTTCCAACAAATCCAACAAGTCTGCGCGTTCGGTGGTTTGAAAAACATTGCCGCAACGGTAACTCTGCCCTTTCGGTGCAGTCGCTGTTCGCAGAGTCAATCGTTTTACTGCAGATATCGCTGACTCGGGCAAATACTTTTATATCTTGGCGCGCTCCACACATAACTGAGCAGCGGTAAACACATCATTTTCAGTTTCTTGACCTAATGACGATCGCAAATAGTTTCAGCCGGGAGTGTGTGGAAAATAAAATGAATGCATTGAAATGACTCTTCTTCAAACAATCGGGAGGAATGAGACATAAACGATTTGACTTACCCGCGCCAGCCGTTTCCAATGAACATAAATAATGCTCTAAAAACATCTGTTTTGCACGGCACGTCGGATTGTTTTCTCATTTAAAACGTAAAAAAGACAAATTGCAAGGCAGTAGTAGCACGCTCGGAAAAGTTTGCAAATGCTACGAAACGAGGTTCCGAGAAACCGTGAAACAAATTGTTGTTTTTCTTCGCGTGAACCGATGGGTGTACTGGGTACGATTGATGAGCATTTCCGCTGGATTTGTGGGCAAAAGTTTATGTGCAACAGGCATTTATAACGTTGCTGCCTTTCGCCTCATAAATTTCCCAACACACACAGAACCGGGCGCAAGAAGATGGCACATAAAATGTGCCAATGTCGATTCTTTTTCACGTCATTTATATTCTCGTTTGTGTAGCGTTGGGGGGTGAGTTTGGCTGGATGCCGACTGCAGTACTGTTGCATGTAATTTGGAACGCTATAAAGACACACACACACTCGTTACAAACTTTTCGAATAAAGGCACAAATGTATTTGTTTGTAATGACTTTAAAAATAAATGCTTCGTTTACCAGCCAAACTTTGGGAAGAATGATCTGCAATCGAATTCTAATAATTCAATTCGTATCGGATACCTACACGAAAAGAGCCTCGTTTTGGGTTTACTTCGTGTGTGTGGAAGATTGAGCAGTTTTTAATTATTGTTAAACGTCGACAGTATTATCTTAGTGTACATGGCTTAGCTTGCTCAGAAGCTTTGAAGAATTATAAAAAATGCTGCTCGGAAACACTTTTGTTGAGGAAGAGTATTAGTTTATTAAAGCTTGATATACTTTTGATTGAAAAACTTTTGTAAAAGTCGTAAATTAAGTAAGCATATATTACTGCAAAAACGATAACAAAAGCTTCAACCTTTATCTAGTCTTTATAGATTGTTCACATGAATAATTCTTGATCATTTTTATGTAATATTGTATACTATTATATCTCATTGTCTTCGGAAACTATCCATAGAAGTATCGGCTCAGATTAGGATACATTTTGTTTTGTTTTTCATGTTGCTTTCTGTACAACCGATGATACTGGTGAAATGAAACAGATTGTGTGCTTTTTCAAAAGGCAAACTTCGAACCCTTCACCAAACAACTGTGTTATGAACTAAAGTGCAGTCAGTTGTACGACAAACTTCCTACGAAAACATATTTACTCCGCATCAAATCCTCATTAGCAGCTACACAAAAAAAAACAAAGAAACGACACATGCGAAAAGCAGAACGCCGAACGCGCATGCACCCAACCATTAAGCTGGTAGCTGGTTCCACCGTCTTGTGGCACCGAAACCAGCAACAACAAACAAGCGTGGTGCAAAATTTTGCCCATAACACTGCGCAACGACACGGCACGGCATGGACAAAAATATGAAATGCAATCCAAGTGTGAAGTGCATCCACCGCATCGCCCGTGCCCGGGCTCGTTCCACCAACGGGTTTCAATCAGAGAGAGAGAGAAAAAAAATGGCCGCAGTGAGGTAGCAGCGGTGAAGGAAAAGTTTAGTTTTAACTTTTCCACCAGAAGTTTCGTGATATAATTTCTACGCTATCCGTTCCCGCCATCGCCTGCAGAGCCAAAACCATCCGAAGATCAGTTTCTTCTGGCAGAACGGCGGCACCGAGCCGCGCACTGCTCATCCTGTCTCTGCCTGTCAACTTTGTCAACCGCGCGAGAGCACTCCCTCACACCCACGGTGGACAACATGTTTGGTGAGTGTGTTAGTATTCTATGTTTTTCCCCCTGATGTGCTGCTTTGTTTAAAATTGCTAACCGATATTTTCCATGCCGTGCCTTCGGGTCTACCCGGTCCTTCCGAGCTTCATCCGAGCGCATACGCAGGTCGCCCGGTTGAGAGCTTACTGGCGGAGTTATAAGCTGTGACAGTGCGCGCCGAAAGCGACCGCGGCCGCCAGAACAAAGGGCCAACTTCGCAGTAAGCAGCGCGAAGCGCAGAGAACAAAACTGTCGACAGGAAAGTGCGCCGCTAAGACGGCAACTGTGACCGAGCCGGGACGCTGGTGAAGTTACCGTACCGCACCTGCGATGGCCACCCTGGGCAAGGGTGATGATTATTCCGTCACGTAATACGATGGGCACGGTTCAGTGCTTTTTTGCAAACCAACAAAAAAAGAGGACATCAAAACAGAAGTTTGTTCATCGAACTCCGGTGCCGGAGCGTTTGCGGCTCGCAGATCCGGTGAATGGATTTTCAACAAATTGTGCAAAATTGGATTAAAAGTTGATTTTGCGCAAAAGATCCGATCCGGATTGCGCGTTACCTGTGCCTGGGGAGAGCATAAAAATTGGAACAAAGTTTGGACCGGTGGAAATGTTCGTCGCCAAATGATAAAAGCTACCCTGAGCTTGGGCTGGCATGATAGAATTTTGTCCGTAAAAAAAACAACACCTCCCAAATTAGCATCACATAGCAAAACAAACTGGAACTGGAACAAACCGGAAATCTGTTCCGCAACCGAATTACATACTTCGTAACACACCACGCATCAGTTCCGGGAGCAGCGAGCGTAAGAAAAATGTCCCACCCCGCGGATGAGCCGGCAGCAGACGGGTACCACATAAAATAAATAAGAAGACCGGGAGGAGGGGGAGAAAAATCGTTCCAATCGAATTTTATGTTCCGTGTCGCGAGCAGCCGGAAATGATAGAGTCGGTTCGATCGGAAAACAGGTGAGTCGCGCGTTTCTCGAATGGAATTTGCATAGTAATTGAAATCGGACGAAGCTGCCAGCGGGCTTAGCACGGCAGAAATGTTGGCAGAAAGAAAGGTGAAAAGAAGAGGTATAGATGTGTTGCTCCGCGAAGCGTGCGCACTGTGGGAATGTGAAGAGATTTGCTTGCCGCGTTCGTCACCATTTCCGGCTTGTCCTGCTTTAAGGGAGCTTTTTATTTCACTGCATAAGACGTGTTAAAGCGAAGCGTGAGATCGACCGCTGTTACGTAGCTTCGTGCCGCCCGCTCGGGCACGAGGACATTACAAGCAGAGCATTAATTATTATGGCGGTATAAATTATGATTTGGCCCCCCTCTATATTAGTGCCATCACGGACGAGAAATTGCGTACACCGTCTTACCGGTCGCGCAATCGTTTCCACTCATTGGCCCATCGCTTTTATCGGTCTCTCGAGAAGCGTTAAATATTCAGCTTGTGTAGATGCGCCCGAGCATAGGCGACCGCAATTTTATCCGTATGACTACCAGCCACGCCACGGACGTATCGTTTCTCATTTGGAGCTAACTATGGACCACTGATTCATTATCAATTTAGGACCACGGCTGTTTCGGTAGGTCGTGTCACATCAACAATTCACTGAGTTCAGAAGCCTGCGGGATGTGCTCCAGCGTTGTGAGGTATGTTATGGATGGATAATCTTCCTTCCACGCGCCATTTTGGATACGTGCACAATGGCAGCTGTAATGGTGAAAAGAAGTAATGGAGTTGTTTGTGCGTGGCAGTCATATTTCACGCAAGAGATTACACGAACCAGCCAACGATAGATGTCTATTCAAACTCTGAAAGTGTCGCACGTAAAACGTAGGATATTCAAGTAGCTAAACTTGTATATTGGTGGGGAATGTTACTTCACGTTCATACACTTGCCTGTCCTATTATCCTAAATCAAAGTAGATGGAAATGTGAAAGAATAGTAATCAGCACAAGATTAGAATACAGTGCAGATTAAAAAAACTTGTTACTTTCATCGAGTTGATTGAACGAATGGAGGAACACAAAAATATAGATAAACAGTTGCAAAGAAATAAACATAAATGCATAGGCAAATCAATGCATTGAAATCTCCCTTTTGAAGCAAAATACGAATCAAATTATAGGAATAAGGAGCGTCGGAGCAAATCCGTACTTTGAAACGAACATTCTACGCAACCCATAGCTTTTACCGATTATAGTTCGCTTTTCAAATACATTTGAAAGCAATTGTACCGCAAAGGATTAACAAATGTGCAAAATGTCGCATTTTCTGATCATTATACCGCTTGCTTAAAATATTACGTTTCTTGAAGAATATTCTCTCCCAACATCGATACAGGAAAATCGAA
>KZ067311.1:42787-58371 GCA_002091845.1 Anopheles cracens | reverse complement strand
TAAACATTAGATTACGTAGTAAAACATAAGAACAACATGACTCAAAAAGCATGAATCCTTCCCACGCTTGATTGAATCACTATTTCTATCTGCGCCAATCTTGATTGTCTCAAATGCAACATGTTGACTCCGAACGACGGGTTTTTCCTTCTTTTAACGTAACATATTCAAACGCTTCTTCGTTTTTGGTTCTCTTTTCGATTGTGCTTACACCAATGGCAAACATTTCGTGTACTGCATCCTACGGAAAGGGTTTGTCAAATCGCATAAAAACCCATTCGTCGATATAGTTTCGAGCGGTCCGACGGCAGTTTCGCTCCCAAAAAAGGCTGGTGTGCCAACCCAACCACTTTCACGCGCTAGCACAAAAACAACAGATAACATATTCCCATACTCGATACTGAATAAAGATTTATTTATACGGACTTCTTTCATATGCGGGAAGCCATTGCTGTATTTCAGCGAGCGGAAGGGGTGCAGAGAGCCGATCCCCCCGGTCGGGCACAGTTTGAGCCGGTCTGCCATTCTCTGTTCGCTGGTGCTGGTGCGCTTAGATAAATAATTACTGCAGAATCGTATCATCATAAATTCATATTTCACCATTCGAATAAATTTCACGCCACCATCCTGGTTGCAAGTGCATCAGCTTGCCGGGCGAAGCCTGCCGCACCACACCACCACAACCCAACACTGACCAGAGTGTCCGAACAAGTTAGTTTAGCCGGGCCAGTTTTTGTTCTGCACCGACGAGGGGGAAGAATATCTGCTGGGGCCAAAACTTTTTCCTGTTTGTTGCATAAATATGCTTGATGGGTCCCTTGTGGTCACCGGCGCAGTGCTGCACAGCTACACTTTGTTCGAGAGCATGTGCATCGCTGGTGCGTTTTTTTATGTGCGATAAATTTACATAACAATGAGGTGCAAAGAGAGGAAGCACAATTCTGAAGCATGTGTGTTGAAAACAACTTTTTATTTATTCTTGTTTGGTAAAAGGAAAACTTAAGCTTATGCTTATGCTCTCATGTATATAATGAGTATTATTTGTGCTTATAAATAGTTATGTTAGGAAAATAGAACTGTCTGCTAGTATGTCAATAATGTTAGATCAGTGTAAAGTCGCCATAAGCGGTTTGTCGCAAAATACCAACATTTCAAGAAGAAAAAAACTCGCTAGAGCAGCAAATTCCAAAACAAAGCCCTCTGTGCTGCAATGGACATTGGCAAATGATAGATGATAGAATGATAGAATCGAGAAGATACTTCTTGCAGCGAAAGCAAAACAAAATGCTCATGTAACATTAAAAAAGGAGAAAGCTAGAGACGTATTGGGTGATTCTCATACACAACACGTATGAGCTGTTAGTTGAAATAATTGCAAAATCCATCAGACGTCACTTCACATCGATGATGATAACGCACCGTGTATCATTCACAACCAGCATATGCGGAGGGCAGAGAGGGCTGTTTGCTCGTTCGTGCATGTTTTTCGAGCTCTAGAGATTGTTGAAGAGTTTTCGGAAATTTCTTAAATGAGCTGTAGACGGTCACAGAGCTTATTTGAAATCGCTCCGACGCATTTCTTTTGCCATCGAGTTTTCCTTTTTGTGACAGGGCATGTATGAGATGGGTGAGTTTGGGTTGAGGATAATCAAATGAAACAAGTTGTTGAGAAATTCGTTTCTGGTAACTAAGCAATGTTGTTAATATATTATTTATTTCCTGCGTTATTGCGTTCAAACTCGATAGTCAAGCACAAATCGCGTGACACTGATAAGCCCTACCATTTGCAATACGTCATGCGCCACCAAACCATACACTTACTTTCTCACCACCTCAGCACATTGCCAACCCGTACACAGTACAAACGAACGATATGAAACTTGCCTTACCCGGGGCACGTTTTGTTTTATTAATTTAGCGGAAACTTTCGCGGGCATGTCAACGGCTAAAGTTTTGGTGTGATTTATTGATTACTTTGGTGACTTTGGTTATCATGGCGTCAAAGTGGTGTTGCGTGACTCAAACCAACGATGGATTTATATCGTTTGCTGGACTGTGAGTGTTGATTTTTCCTTCTCCTCAACACCTTTCGTCAATTAAGGTTTATTTTTGTATCACAAAGAATATCAACGCTCGAATATATTTATATCTGTGCTCAAAGCTGTGTCCCTAGAAGAATGATATACTCTTCAGAATGACGTCATAGTGAATTTTGATATTTGCTGCCTTTTGCTTAGTATCAACAGTACGACCGAATTTTCTGCTATTTTTTCTTAAATGACACTGTTAAAAATGACGATATATGCTAAACAATTCACTGCACTGTTCTCCGGGAAACGTTCATAGCGAGCTGAGCTAATTGGGTACATCATATGGCATGGCCGCGCTTCAGGCTTTACATTAATTCAATATAATTGGCTTAGTGAGAGGCATTGTTTACATTCGCATTAAATAAAATAAAGCAGCATTATTTCGAGGATAAGCTACTCGACGCATTGGGGCGCAATATTCTAATGAGATCATATACAAGCTTTGCAAATATAAGCGTTCACTCGACAAAGGCTATCACAATAAACCCATGGACTGTTTACGATGAGCGAGAATCCAGTTGGAAATTTTGAAATATTACCATATTTCATTGCAGTTTTATATAGCAAATGTTGTTGGCATTTTTCATTACATTTTCGTAATGTGAGAGTGTTAACTAACGGGAGCACACGACAATATAAATAGAGATTAGAAGTTTGGATTCTAGAAAATAAATATCAAAGTTTTACCGTACAACATCATTTGTAATGTTTTGAACCAATTTGACAACGGATAACGCTCCATTTCTTCGAGTGCTAGTGGCTTAAATATGTCTTTCATCATCTCCTTAAAGGAAGCATAATGGAAAAAGAACCGACAAAAATGTCCCCGTGTGTTTACTCGTAAATTCGTTCGTTGCTGTGAACTAAAACATCATCAAAGAGACAACAGCGACATGTCCACATCATCTAGCGCGATCCGGACGCTAACATGTTGCGATATACCAATAAAATCAGCTGATTCGGAACATCCCTATTCCTCGTGCTCGTGCCTGTGTGCGTGCAGCAACAAATGAAGATTTCGCCGAAGCTCAAACGATGTGTCAGTAATAATTCATAAGGAAGCACAAAGAAAAGTCATTAGGCTATCAGACGGTATCAACATTTCACCACGCTGCTTCCAGTGCCAAAAGGGCTGCGCTGACCTTTACGTTAGCCGTAACGGATATAGGTCAGGTCAAGGGAAATCTCGCAGGGTATGGTTATTTTATGTTTGTTCTGGCTTGGCCCACTCGGGTCAGCAAAGGCACAATCTTATCTTTCGGATGAATTATTCATGATCGTTGGGTTCGGTTGGTGGTTAGGCTTGAATTTGTGGAATGATTTATATTCCATCTCCGGGTTCTAGCGCCGAGCATCTGAAGTTATCTGTTTTGTCTTAAGCAAGTCTTATTTTTTGCTGTAACATTCTCCTAACAGAATTGATCAATCAAATTTAGCGAATCAAACGCAAAATAACGCCAGCATTGGCGAACAAAGCCATTCGTTCGATTGGGTTTTTTTTACTGCAATTTGTTTGCTAGTGTACGTGTTGGTTCGATAGATAGCATATAAACATTTTTTCGGCAAACTACACGATGGCCACATGTAGATTGACAAGGATGGATTATTCATAACTTGTTTCATTTTGATCCCAAACAGGAAAAACACGTTTGTTTGTTGAACCGCGTTAAGAAAATATGTGTAATGTATCAAGTTTTCCGATTGATTGCTCGAAAAGCATCTTAGGCGCAAATGTGATTGCGTTTTGTTGCATCAACTGCTTGTGTTGTTAAGTGTACTTTTCCTATGTCTCTGCCTGAGCTCGGAAAGGCTTTTACTATGATGAACCTGAATGTGTAGAGATGGTGTGTACAGACATATGCTTGAATCAATATTGATGGAATGCGGTTTAAGAGAACGTTTCGATATGTTGACCTTCTTGACTGTTAGCAATTGATGGTAATGAACATGTTTCAGTTACCATTGTATCATTGTTTTATCATATATTTATATATGTTGACAAGTTGAGGCTTACAAACATATCTAGTTGTCCTATTTTAGTAGAACATCTTAACCAATGGATGCCTTTTCCACTTGTTCTGATTGATTGTTCTTATCCAAACTCACTGAAACGTATTACAGCGCTTATAATTTAACATTTCAGATTACCCAAATGCTAAAACTCTTTATTGGAAGAAAAAAAATAAAAAAACTCTAACTTATTCACCCGCCTTTGTTAGCTTCCTACTTCAAGAACGCGTCGAGAACAATGTCAATCCAAGTGAATAGCGCAGTGAATTTTGAATAAGCAAAGTTTGGAAAATTGAATTTCGCCTGCCGAATCCGAATGCCAGAAGCCACCAGCAATCAGTTTCTTAATTGTGCCAATCCCGTTCGTGGCGAATTGAGAAAAGCAACAAAAAAAAACGAAAGAAACCCCTGCCCTTCCGTTTCGTTCGACTGATTTGAGAAGGCATTCTCAATTCGCTCCGCGGAGTTCCGAGGTCAGCCGCTCAGACGCGCGCCGAAAGAATGAGAAAAGTTGTGCGAAATTGAATTAATTTTAGGCGATTTCCATCAAACTTTGTTTTTGTACGGCGGCATGGCGAAACGGCAGAATCGAACGCGATGGGACGCGAATTTACAAAACAAGCCCGGAACAGACACTTGTGGCTGGAACGATACAACGTGCATAAGGTTACGCAAATTGGAGCATTGACATTTGAAGTGGCACGCCACAAAACGTTGCGCGTAATGTTTCTTGCACTGCACAAAACCACGATCTACATCTTGTTTTCTCATGTCGCCCGCTTTGTTGTAAGGTAATGTTTATCTGTTCCACAACTTTTGACAGTTTTTGCTTTTAACCTTGTTATGTATTTGTTCGGATAGCTCTCGCTCGCGCGTCCTTTAGGGCAAGTCCGTCTTATTCGGTGGTACTTAGCGTTCTAATTTATTTCATATTCTTACATTCTAACATCGGTATAGTTTCGCTATACTGTGGTTACTAATACTAACTAATCCTAAGCGTCGTTCATGCGCCGCGGATTGCATAACAAAGGGCGCAAACATTCCCGACCACCTAAAAACACATTTTTACCTAAACTATTTGAGTTCGTATTCATGCTAGCTCCTATTTAAATTCATGCTAATTCTTATATAAATCCATGCTTATGTAAATTATCTTAGATCTGCACTATTAGGTAGTACACATATTTTTGCCACTGCTCTTTTCATTTGAGCACCTTGTGCCGTTCGCACTGTTACAACCCTAACAATCCCTATGTTCGGATAGCTCTCGCTCGCGCGTCCTTTAGGGCAAGTCCGTCTTATTCGGTGGTACTTAGCGTTCTAATTTATTTCATATTCTTACATTCTAACATCGGTATAGTTTCGCTATACTGTGGTTACTAATACTAACTAATCCTAAGCGTCGTTCATGCGCCGCGGATTGCATAACAAAGGGCGCAAACAGTATTATTGATCAAATGGTATCTCGGTGTGTGCTTTACTTAGCGTGTTAATTATTTGAAATCATGAACAAAATTCGTCTTTCAATTGATACCTTTGATAACTCTAAAGTTTTCGTATTTAATTGGTCAGTGATTGCGCTACACCGTTCCTAATACATAACACAATAAATGTCATTAAATTGAAATCAGCTTTAAATTGTACCTTCGAAATTATAGGTCGAGGAGTCTATGAAGGAGTCTATGAAGGGGCTATGAAGCTTACAGATTTCATTGAAATTTCATTTCTCACAATGAACCTATTCGATAAGGATCAAATCATCATGACAGTTTGTAAAAAAAATATTCATGAGGTACGTAACAAAAACTTGTTTGGAAAGAGCTGATACGTACGATGAAATCTCTAGCTTTAAACAAATAATATTTAATAAGCAGGACGATTGATTAGAATTTACATTTAGTTATTCAATAACGACGAAACAAATACAAACCAAATTATATTATGTGATACCTAGCTGAAAGTTTATGAAGGCATAGCGAATGCAAACATCCCCAATGGCAAAAATGCTGGCGCACACCACATTGGATGCTATTTTATGGTCCCACTAAAATAATCTCCCCATATTTACCTTGCAGTCGCCTAGCGCACCGAATCCGGTACCATCATACGGTCTAATGATCCAGCGTACCGGTGCAGTTAACTCCACTCAAGCGGTGCCAGCCCGCGTAAACCGGCCACTAATGGTGGAGCTGTCCCGAAATTCGCCACGAATCAAAACAAAAATAAACAACGAAACTGGAGCTTGAAATAAAAGCGAAATATCTGCTTCTAACGATACCCTCGGGAACGATTACGCCACCGTTGGGTGGTGATGATTTTGACAGTTGAGTCAACATGTTTTATGCTCCCAGATGCATGGCGCAAACACGGCGACCGGAACCCGGCCGGAGAGTTATAGTATCCGCTACCAGAACACGAGGGTACTTGGCTAAACTGGGCACGTTTCAGCGCAAGGCAGTTAGCTGCAATTATCGATCGTCGCTCGGGGACGGAATGAAACTCGGTTGCTCTTGTGCTCTCCAGAACTTTGGGGCGGCATTTGGGGCGGATTTTTGTTTCGTTTCTTGTACATTTTGTAGTCGAACTTTTTCTGCTGTTTCAAGTTTATAGCCACGGCGCAGGCCAAAAGACCTGGGCGAGGCGGTTTGTTTGGTAAGTTTTCTTTTGGCACAATTTGTGGCTTCTTTGTGCCAACAGTTTAAACGTGTAATGATAGTATGGAGCGGCACTCACCATCACGTATGTTAGTGGTCGTACGTTACATTATCACAAACGGACATGACAAGCTTATGCCATGGTTGCACAACAAATTTTTATGAAACGTGGCCAAATCACCACATCTATCCAATCCATAATATCATAGTAACAAGTATCGAAAACTCGATTGAATTGAATTTCACCAGTATCTATCTTCAATATTCGTCTGGTTGGTTGACCTAATGTTCATCAATCAAAAGTCATCTGTTAGTCACATTAACAAAATGAATCTGACTCCAAGCAATCGTCTTTGCCTCATCATGAATGTTGAAATAACTTGTCCAACGTTAATTTGCTACTTTAACTAGTTCATTATTATTTTCTTCTATTCATTTAGCATGGAAATTCCAACTGTTGCTGTAGTTTTGCAAATCATTACAGTATATTAAGATTTTTTGTATAATACAATTCTTTCATAGCATCTGAGATACTATTAATGCATCAAACCATTAAACTATATTAACAGACAAGTCTGTTCTTAATTAACTCGAATAATAACTCCAAGTGGATATATTTTTTATTATCTTCCAAACCCCTAACGCCATGCACATTAATCAACACTCGGTTCGAGATCCTCTGTGCTGGAATACTGCGCCATAAATCTAATCAATGTATCCGTGCGACTGTGTGGAGCCCATCAAACGGTGTGGGAATGTCGATGGGTGATCATTTTTGCTCCATACTCAATAGGTTCTTAGGATATGAAGGAGCGGACGAATATGCAGCGCGTTTCAACGGTATTGCCGAAACGATCATTAATCAATATAAGCACAACTAGCTTTTGGCAGTAAACATGAGTTATTACAGGGGCAACAATGAAATCGAAAAGATTTATAAACACTACTTCATATTATTGCCACCACCATGCGATTGGTGTAAGGTTATTTTGTTATATGATTCGAAGATTGATTTCAGTGTTAACTTTCTTCGATGCTGTGTTTAATATCATGAAACCATATATAAGGAGCATGATATCACTTCATTGCATGAGTTGAACAAATGTTTTTTGCTTGCACAACATCGATATACCAGAGCTACAAATGGAAATGTGTATTAAGGACACCAGAACCAGCTTTTAGTCTGTAAGGAATTGTATGGTTGTCCTCATGCTCACATACATACAACATATCACATGCAATCCTACTTCACAATCCATGAGGAGTAACAACACAACTGAAAGCTTATATCGGTCAAACATCTCTACCACAATGAGTATGAATTCCAGATCCAAAACGATGTACTCATGAAATCCCAGAAATTGAGTTATTTAATAAAATACTTTGGCTGTGTGGTGACGGTTACAAACTTGACTGGCAACGATACATTGTACATGAGCCAAGAATTTCATTTTGAAACAAAATGAAAACGAACGCAATAAAACTTATATTAATATTTGCTTCCGTTAACATCCTAAACCAAGCCGTTTGAGCTGGTGCTCCCAGACTTTGTTGGGAGCTTTGCTTGATGAAAAGACTTGAATGCCTCAGTCCAATTTATTGAGTAGTTTACGAGGGGGAAAACGTTTACTCGTGCCATAGTTATCAGCAATATAGTAGTAGTGGAGCTAACTTAATGTTTGACATTTTTCGTGATCCTAAACATGGCAATCGTTGTCTTTAACCGAACCTTGGAAATACGCCCCACGGTTTTTGGGTGAGAGATGAGATGTTGGAGAAAGGGTTTTCAATTAGCCATATTTTTCGCTTGTTTCACATTTTTTACCGCTGAGTAACAGTCATAACCATTTTTAACTGAGCCTTTTATTTAAGAGTAATAAAATCTAGGAAGATACCCATCCATACTGAACCATGGGTCTTCCAACGATGCTAATCGTCTTCAACGAATGCATGATGAAGTTTGAAACGATTTGCATTACTGTTGCTATGCTTACACCCGACCGTTACGATCTTCCATTTCTCGACCATGGTCGTAAAACGGAAAGTGATACTCGACCACCGAAAGGGGAATATAAGAGAGAAAACAATAAAAACCAGGCTTCCTGTATTCCAGTCCAAACAAATCGTGCGGATTTGCTTTTCCATGGTGCAATTCTTTTTGACAAGAGTGTGACAAGAGAGTGAGCAACCACCGGCTTTCAAACGAACGGTTTAACTAGTTTCATTGGTCACTAAAACACTGGCAAATTATGTCATCATACGATAGCACTGGCATATTTGTTGACCCTTACTTTTTATGAATCTCGCTCCGCAATCAGACGCTCTTAATCGAAAATTAATGATATCCTACAAATATGAAGCTTTGCGAACTGATATCACTGTAAATAATCATGAACAAAGAAATACTCTCCGGCCAGCGTGATTGCGGTTTTTGTGGCGCATAAAAAAAGGACCATGAAATTATCGGGTGCAGACAGACGATCATAAAGCCGAGTGATAGCCCGCCGTGCATTATTATTTTTGTAATTAAACCTGCTGCAAAGGAAGTGCGTGGTTGCAAAGGATAGCGATTGATGTAGTTGGAAAACATTTCGGTAATCGTAACATAGACCCAGGTAAATGTGTCTGTGCTTTAGTCTTGAAATATATTAATCAAACAATCATCATATAACGTGTATATATTCATATGATGCAATATAGAGAAGGTTGTGTACATTATTTATGTATTTATCTAGTGAGCTGCCGATGATGTTATGTCTATACTTCTTTTGGTATGCACATGAAAGATGATGCTGCATTATAGCGCACAGTATAAACATCTACCTTCAATGTAGTTATATCAAATGAATTAGTAGATTCTTATAATCCACCCAGCGGCGCTGTCGATCAAAGCGATTACGTACGTAGACTTCTGCCGTAGGAATAACAAACACGATTCACGAAATCTGTTTACACACGATGAGTGAAACGTAATGCCGCATGCATGGGACAGTAATGATGTTCATGTTTATTCAACCAAATCCAGAGCATGCTGAAAGACGACAGAGCTTGTTTGATAGATTTCAATTTGGCTCGTTCGATATTAAAAGTACGACGAAGGCGAAGGGATTTATCACGAAACGTAAATTGAAAAACTGTGCTCCCCATATTCATATGCTTGCCGGATGCCGAGTTAGTGGATATATTACCATAATCATAAACACACTTCAACGTGCATTGCAACATTCGTTCCTCTTTCAATAAATTTAATACGTATGCAACGATCATATCTTTTCTGCAACACCATTGAAATTTATCCAACCATACATGGCTGCACGCTGCACCCACGGTGCGATGGGATAAAACAAGATGGTTTCAAAGCAAAACGCCTTTTGTGCAATTGGCCACATATCATTCCGCTGCAAATGGTACCATAGCTACACGCCTATCATTAGTGATGACCTCATTGAAGCAGCACTATTACCTTGCACCAAATTCATCATTAGTGACTTTTTGGTCAATGGAATTCTTGGAACGCTGTAAACGACATGTTTTGTCCCAGAACTTGAACGTTAAGAAGAAAAAAAGTTAATGCAGTATACATTTAATCTCAATCTGATGAAACTGATGAAAACCATAACCGACATACTTGTGTAAGATTAAATTGTGTGAGGTCTTCCATATTTTTTTTACTCCCTCCGTTTTTCCTTTCTCGACAAAGAGCAACCCTTGGATCGATCGGTATAATTCAACCCAACAGATGAGCGTAAACGATAGATCGAGACAAGTAAAAATGGTTTGGAAAAAACCGAATGCGGGATGGTAATCGGCGTGTATCTTGCTGGCAGCATCATGTTTCGCTTTCATTCGGTTACACCAACGCGCTATGGAAGTGGAAGCGGAAGCCAGCAGCGAAAAGTTTATTATACAAGGAACAACTCCTTTTGCAAGCGAATTGGAGCAAGCGTTTCTATTCGTATCTATATTGGAAATATAAATTACTCGTATCGCCACAGCGATTCCGTGTATCATGATGGCTTGGTGAAGTATTTGCAAGCATTGGACGGATTTGCATGTATGGTGTTTTCAATACCTTTGAACTGTGTTGATGCTATGAATTCGGGGTGAGGAAATAAATTTGAGAATTTAGTTTGAAACATATTTATATGGTTTCAACACGAGCTTGCATGGCTCAATAGATAGATGTTTTACTCCCTGTTAGTGGATATATTACCATAATCATAAACACACTTCAACGTGCATTGCAACATTCGTTCCTCTTTCAATAAATTTAATACGTATGCAACGATCATATCTTTTCTGCAACACCATTGAAATTTATCCAACCATACATGGCTGCACGCTGCACCCACGGTGCGATGGGATAAAACAAGATGGTTTCAAAGCAAAACGCCTTTTGTGCAATTGGCCACATATCATTCCGCTGCAAATACCACAAAAGTAGTGCATCGCGAACCATCGCATGGTGCTGTGGTTTACAGTCATCCTTGGCCATTTGTAGATTAAATCTGCTGTAATGTGCTCGCCCATGCAAAAACGCTGCGCCGAGCTGCACGTTGAAGTGAAACATTGAATAAAGGTCTTTGCACTGAGAGCTACTGATCCACCGACTGGGGTGGGAGCGATTTATCGAGTGATTGTGCTTTTCGCCAGTGCAATTTTTTCTCGTTTACGTACTTTAGTTGGATTACTTTATTTAAAAGATAGTTGGAGTGCCGTTTGCATTTAGTTACTGGTACTTCTTGGCTAGTTTTTGTTTTACTGGGCTGTTTGGTGGATCAATGTGATTGAAGATAGTTTTCAAATTAAGTTCAATTCAGTCGAATTGGGGGTGGTTTATCATCGGCTACGGTTGTACGTTGTTAAATACATATAAGAGAATGTCCTAATGGTGAAAGTATAATAGCAATAGTGAAGGAATATATGTAAACTGATTAATATATTCTTCATAAAATGATATGTATGAACCAAATTAAAATCATCATATAACGTGTAAATATTCATATGATGCAATATAGAGAAGGTTGTGTACATTATTTATGTATTTATCTAGTGAGCTGCCGATGATGTTATGTCTATACTTCTTTTGGTTTGCACATGAAAGATGATGCTGCATTATAGCGCACAGTATAAACATCTACCTTCAATGTAGTTATATCAAATGAATTAGTAGATTCTTATAATCCACCCAGCGGCGCTGTCGATCAAAGCGATTACGTACGTAGACTTCTGCCGTAGGAATAACAAACACGATTCACGAAATCTGTTTACACACGATGAGTGAAACGTAATGCCGCATGCATGGGACAGTAATGATGTTCATGTTTATTCAACCAAATCCAGAGCATGCTGAAAGACGACAGAGCTTGTTTGATAGATTTCAATTTGGCTCGTTCGATATTAAAAGTACGACGAAGGCGAAGGGATTTAGCACGAAACGTAAATTGAAAAACTGTGCTCCCCATATTCATATGCTTGTCGGATGGCGAAGCTAATGCCTGAGACGAGTTCATGGTTGACAGGGTGACCAAATTCAAATGGGAAATGGGAAAATCAAATGATAAAACTTGAAGGCAGTTTGTTCTTGAATGAGCAAATCTGAGCTCATTAGAAACTCTTTGTATAATTGCACGACAGCCGTCGAAGCAACCAAAATGTGACTACAACCTGTTTGACTTTCTACATCAAAAGGCTTCTTCATTATTTTTTAAAATTTATTTGGGACGTATCGAGAATAACTATAGCATGTAAAGCAATATGTAGCAACTTCTGAGAATGATTTAGTCCCACCACATCGGTTCAGTAGAAACACACGCGAAAAGTCGCATTATACGAAATTGAAGAAAAAAATCCAAAATGTCGCAGTGCATAAGTGAATGCTGAACAGTCGATCTCTCAAAAGCAGAACCCCCCATCGAACTCGACTGGTCTGCAGGTGTTGTTTTCGTGCAACATTATGTATCGAAAAAGAAAGCAGAATCTGTAAACAGCCGCTTCTTGCTCAACAAACACGGTTACCAGATCGAACGCTTGTAATTATTGACAACACTCCAACAGCAAGCTTCGCAAGCGAAACCTATTCGTGCCGTGCGCTGTTCACTAACATAATTTCTCTCCATTTGAATGCGAAACTTCAGCCCGGTCCACGTTGTAAAACGACAGCACGGAAAAGTCGAGCAAATCGGTAACTTTTCGCTCGACGTGACTTTGCACTCAGCGTAATCCTTCTTAGAAGAAGAGCGGCGAATGATAATGGAATTACTTTCGCCACTCTGCCCGACAGGGCCGAGCAGCGGCTCTCCTTAAGATCAGCGCCCTCGTGTCGCCCCTGCCGTTCCCGTTCCCGCCCTGCCTGACAATGCGCCCGACGGCTTTCCTGTTTTTTGCCTCTTTCCAGTCAAAGGTAACGGACTTTGCCGAAAGACGGATTATCTTTGAATATGCAAAGACAGTTGCCCGAAGAACGCATTCAAAAGGCACGACACACTTCAACGTGCATTGCAACATTCGTTCCTCTTTCAATAAATTTAATACGTATGCAACGATCATATCTTTTCTGCAACACCATTGAAATTTATCCAACCATACATGGCTGCACGCTGCACCCACGGTGCGATGGGATAAAACAAGATGGTTTCAAAGCAAAACGCCTTTTGTGCAATTGGCCACATATCATTCCGCTGCAAATACCACAAAAGTAGTGCATCGCGAACCATCGCATGGTGCTGTGGTTTACAGTCATCCTTGGCCATTTGTAGATTAAATCTGCTGTAATGTGCTCGCCCATGCAAAAACGCTGCGCCGAGCTGCACGTTGAAGTGAAACATTGAATAAAGGTCTTTGCACTGAGAGCTACTGATCCACCGACTGGGGTGGGAGCGATTTATCGAGTGATTGTGCTTTTCGCCAGTGCAATTTTTTCTCGTTTACGTACTTTAGTTGGATTACTTTATTTAAAAGATAGTTGGAGTGCCGTTTGCATTTAGTTACTGGTACTTCTTGGCTAGTTTTTGTTTTACTGGGCTGTTTGGTGGATCAATGTGATTGAAGATAGTTTTCAAATTAAGTTCAATTCAGTCGAATTGGGGGTGGTTTATCATCGGCTACGGTTGTACGTTGTTAAATACATATAAGAGAATGTCCTAATGGTGAAAGTATAATAGCAATAGTGAAGGAATATATGTAAACTGATTAATATATTCTTCATAAAATGATATGTATGAACCAAATTTAAAACATGATTGTGCTGTAAGAGTTTCTGATTCGCTGATTTGTTCTCGTTTGCCCAGCTAATAGTTATGATGTGAACAACAACAACAGCAAAAACTTCTTTGGCCGAGATGTTGTTTCCGTTGATTTTCACCATGCTTTCGAACCAATTTTCGTGGAATTCACTGCCGTGATAAATCGTGACTAGCAGATGCATTTCCCCCATTTTGAAGAGGCAGGATTTTCTGGAAAACGTGTTTTTCTCATCATGGTACATCATGGACGTCACGTTCGCTGACGTGATATACTTGACGTAGGGAAATTCATTCCTTCATTCCTAAAGCATCACCGGTATAGAGGATTTTCGAAAATTTCTAAAAGTTTTTTGCCTCTTTCCAGTCAAAGGTAACGGACTTTGCCGAAAGACGGATTATCTTTGAATATGCAAAGACAGTTGCCCGAAGAACGCATTCAAAAGGCACGGTTTGGTCGTTCTGCAACAACGTCGACATTCTTTGGAAGGTCGGCCCGAGTGAGTGGTTCGGGTGGAACGAGCGGAACGGAACTGGAAATGGGGCTTAATTTATGAGTTTTGTCGTTAAAATGATTCGATTTATCACAATGCGCCCAAACAGGCGTAACGAAATTATCACCGCTTTTACCTGTTGGCTCCGTGCTTATAGCATATTTTGTTTTGTTTCAGGATGTATGATGTGATATTATAAATGATCACGACTTACCTTTGTGAAATTTGGAAGCAAGGCAAGGTACTTGTTCGAGTAGCGCATACATGAGGTATCGAGTTACTTTAAGTACACTTACCACGTGCTTATGAAATTTAAGGTTATGATTGAATTTTATTTAAATTATTAGATTGAATCATTTCGATTAGGCTAAATTTATAATATGAACTGCCCTAACTGGAAACATTACTTGTGTTCCCATTAAAGTTAAAGAATACAAAACAGAGCTTACCCAACAATCGAGACGTGACTTGAGATTATCTCGGCAACAACTTCCAGCGCCCAAACGGCATTCAAATATGCGCTGTAAATCTTCCGCCGATGGTCGGATGCCATCGCCCAACGTCTACAACTTGTTTCGTACGCCAAAAGATGCAGGATAAGTTGTGTGTGTTTTGTTTCATCTTTTGTTGCTTCTTGCGGCTTACATGACAAAGGACCGCTACGGAAACTCCTCGCCGGCGGAAAACACTGAATGAAAAATGATATGAATGCCTAAAGAGAGGAAATGAGAAAATTTCGTCACGTTTCCATAATCAGTCGATTGTAACTCTGGTGAAACTCGCACCGCGCTCTTGGTTCCGGTCCAAAATCGTTCTAGATGTTTGGGGAAAACTCGGATGGAATCGTCTTCTGCTGAGAAGACGGCGCGTTTATATTTCAATGAGGTCATCACTAATGATAGGCGTGTAGCTATGGTACCGCCCCAGAAGCCGCGCGTGTCACAATTTCCAAGAAGATGGATGTTTTCACATCACGTCGCTCACTTCTGTGCGCGACCCGGAGTGACCCTGAAGCGTGCAAGGTCAAACAATTGTCGTTCCGGTACTTGTTGCCAAGGGACGGTAATTACTTCGTAATTATGATTTTACTACGAG
>KZ067311.1:18870-38085 GCA_002091845.1 Anopheles cracens | reverse complement strand
GCAGTGTTTCCCTTCAGATTCTAATATCATTTCATTAGGGTACATTCATGATGGAATACACCGCATTTGACAGAAGGAACGCCGGAGAGGAAAGATATCGTCTAGTTGCTCGTATGATGGCTGCTGGAATCTATGCCGCCCGTTGGAGCTACCTGCCGAGAGAAAGCCTTACAAGCGCAAAGGAATTATTGCCTTAGCTGCTTGCTGCTATTAAGCTGTTTAACAGAAACCCATGGCTTGGTCGTAACATTCCTACCATCAGTCAGCCTAAAGACCTGTACCCGATTTTGAATTTCAAACATGGAATGAACAGCGATAAGCTCCACGACTCTCCATTTACGGAATGTTGCTAATTGCTTTATACCTTATGCACTGCGACAAACCACAACCGATATCGCCGTGGAATTGACGACGCTGCTATTCGTTCTTAGTTTTGCTCTATCAATCGAAAGCGAAGAGAACTTATTAGCTGCAGTTACTTTAACATTTTCTCACCAACCAACATTCATACCAATATCCATAGCGTACCTCATATTTCCAAATAAACTTTGGGATCAATCCAACCAACAAACCACTACCGTCCTCGCTTGGCACGTTCCCACGTTGGCGGTGGCTTCGTAGGTTCCACTACAAGACTTAACGGTTAACCATTGGCGATGTGAGGAGATGATTGCGCAATACGCCCCCATGTCAATAGGCCGATTCACTAAGCGCGCATACGGCGTCATTACCAGCGCGGTACCGTAATTCTCATTCATGCCTCTGAAAAGGCTTTGACTGTCTACTGTCTGCTGTGGAAATGGATACACATCCGCCTTGCGGGCACTAATGGCGGATTATTATGTAATATTCCACTGTATTGAATTGCTTATCTACCTGGTAAAAGAGCTCCTTTACAAGAGCAGGGATTAATTATTCGATGCGTGAGGCACGTGAGGCACATTCTGTTTGATTAAGTTCCGAGTGTACGTTTTACTGGAAATAATCTGTTCCCCTTTTGTTTTCTTTGTTATTGCAATCTACGCTAGTAATGTTTACGTTCTTCAACCTCCATACGTAAACTCCATACGATACTTTTATTTAGGCAACTTTAAACATATTTTCACATATTCTCAACATATTTAAACAGCACTCTCGGCTTGTTACTTTTTCCAGACGCTTTAACTCTTCAATGCGATGGAATAACGCACTGCCGCCTAAACACAAAGTATGAGTTATAATTTTCAGCTCTTTTGGTAGATAATCTTGATATTATTTTAATAAGCACATGGTATGAAGTGGCAAAACACGCAGTCAATTCTGCTTCTCGTACATGCATTGGGGATTATTTTGATGCTCGGGTTCATTTATATCAATTCTTTTCCCATTTCCTCAACCTAAAGCTGCCAAAGCAACGAATCTTGTAATGATAAATCATCGTTACGAGTGTTCACTGGTTGGGTTGTGTGTCTGTGAGAAGGTGAATTTCTCCTCTCGATTCCACCGGGGGTTTTGGTTGCGTATTAAGCCGAGACAAATTTGACTGTGACTTGAATAAAATAAGTAAACAATCAGTACTCAACAAGGTTGTTTCGTACGTCAAAAGATGCAGGATAAGTTGTGTGTGTTTTGTTTCATCTTTTGTTGCTTCTTGCGTCATGTAAGCCGCGCGAGACATCCGCTCGACCGTTCAGGGTGGCGGGTTGAAGCTTTTGTCGTAAACGCTTGGCGTCTTGGATGATAAACCCTTCGGGTTGAGATTAAACCCATTTCCATACACTGCCAAGCCGCACTCCACGCCCCCGGCAGGCGAACTTCAGCGTCGACACGATCGATCGGTTGTGGTAACAATGGCTTCTCCGTGCGGGAATCGTCTTTAAGTTTTGTTTGTTCAAGTTAAACATTTTCATTCCTGCACTGTGTGCGCCCGTTTCTTGGAGGTTCGGTGCTCAACGATTGAGAATCGATTGGCAGAGGAAGGACGGTTTAACCTCACTGCCTCGTGATGGTGGCCGACTTTTCGTAGTTTGATTGTCTTCGTTCGCATGGCGCGTTTGTTGTGGAGTTACTTGAAGATGTTAGCTGTGGCTATGATTTATACTTTTGTGTTGTTTACAGCGAAACATAACTGAGTTGTAAAGAACTGTCACATGGTAGAATAATTATTGAAATACAATCGTACATTGTAACAAATACTGTGTAATTAATTCAAAATTTGTCAAAAACGTAAGACACGGTGCCAGATGGCGTGCATGTCCCTGTTGGGTTGGGTTTCACTCCTTCAGTGCCGCACAGCATCGGACCTTTTGTTCCGATGTTTCGTTTACGTTTGCTTGAAGTGTAAATTGTTACTCAATGCTTTATCCCGGCGGCAACGTTTGACAAAGCGTTGCTTTATTCCAGACTGCCACGGGGTGTTCCGTACGTTTACCATCCGACCGCAATCAGCGTATAAGGAAAGAAATAAAGCCTTATTGGCGTCAGCCACTGCCAGCTACTCAAGGGTAACAATTAGGAATGCTTTGACATTCGTACATGAATACACCCTTATATGCACCTGTGGCGAACATGAACATGGTTAAGTAAGATAACTTTTTTTTATCTATTTGTAATGATTATCTGCATTGTATTTTTTGACAAATTCTTGTATACCTAGAAAATTTGAATGACTCACATCAACCATTTGACCCACAATAACTCGATTTTACAATTCCAAACTGCATGTAAAAGTTATGTAACACGAAAGATTCCCAAAACAATTCGAATTTTCTTCTTGCACTCATCAACTGCGGAGCCATTTTCAAATAAGTGGAACGTAATGTTCGCCCTACAATTGAAACCGTAGCGTAGCGTTGCAATTACTCATCACCTGGACGTACATTTTATCGACGATGGAAGCTTCGGCCATTCTCCGTGCAGCTGATACCACCATGGGCACCATGGACAAAAGTTGACCTTGTCCACCCGCGTCTATTATTAGGGTTTCGCTTTCGCGTGCGTTGCGGTCAACGATCGCGTACTTCGATCCACAGACCGCAGGTACTGATTCATCAGCCAAACTAGATCGCACGAGAAAATCCTTGAATCGCCAAACTGCCAGGCTGAAGGCAAACTAATTTTACAGCACCCGAAAGGCAAAACCGAAAGAGCATCGCGCTCGCGCGACAAAACGTGAGCCAAGCGCGAGGCAGCGAGGAGGTATAAAATTATGAATTCTATTTTCGCGTCCATCGGTTTACGAATTGTTTCCGTCGCACGCGAAGACGGAAACGACCGGTGGAACCGCAAAAGTGTGCCAGTCGGGCATTGTTTTGTTCTGTGATCTTTTTCTTTGCATTCTCGAGAAAATATGTCTTGGTCTGTTTGTTTGCATGTGCCTCGCTCTGGTAGTGACATTTATTTGACGGGAGATAAATCATCGCCGAAATGGCCTCTAGGGACAATCCGTTCGCATTGCTCGTCTTCCTACTAGCGTTTCTTTACGGCGATGTTTAATTGGCAGCAAAACACGGAAAAGTTATTTTAAGTAGTTTACTTTTATTTTCGTTCTGAAACGATAAGGGAAGTTGGGGTATTGCAATGACAGGAATTTTTTATTCAGATTGTATCCTTGGTTGGGGAAAACTATCGGAAAACACCTTACCTAATCGTCGGCAAACTGCCTAAAAAGAAATAAATCAAACCGCTTATTCAAACTTGCATCATACATTTGGAACATTTCTTGGATTCGTTTTGTCTTATCATATGAAAAACATATTTAAACAGCACTCTCGGCTTGTTACTTTTTCCAGACGCTTTAACTCTTCAATGCGATGGAATAACGCACTGCCGCCTAAATACAAGGTATGAGTTATAATTTTCTGCTCTTTTGGTAGATGATCTTGATATTATTTTGATAAGCACATGGTAAGAAGTGGCAAAACACGCAGTCAATTCTGCTTCTCGTACATGCATTGGGGATTATTTTGATGCTCGGGTTCATTTATATCAATTCTTTTCCCATTTCCTCAACCTGAAGCAGCAAAAGCAACGAATCTTGTAATGATAAATCATCATTACGAGTGTTCACTGGTTCGGTTATGTGTCTGTGAGTAGGCGAATTCCTCCACTCGATTGCACCGGGGGTTTTGGTTGCGTATTAAGCCGAGACAAATTTGACTGTGACTTGAATAAAATAAGTAAACAATCAGTACTCAACAAGGCGTAACCATCATAGCCAAAAATATAATGTAAACCTTTGAAGGTTGTTTAGCCCATCTGAAATGAGTTTTTAGTATGAGGATTCCATATTGAACTTACCACACTGCGTGTTACTATTTTATCATTTGGAGATTATTTCACAGTCAAACTTTCTATGTTTAATGTGACGTGTAAATGTGGATATACTGTTCTATTAAAAGTCCTTTCACATGAATTGGTTTTAAAAGTATAATAAGTTAAAACAGTCGAATAATACCAATCAGAAAACAAATCACCATTACGGATATAAATAGAAAATATAAAAAATAACCGTTGTATTGTACAAATCTATCTTTAACCGAGCTTTTTTGAAACGATAAAATAATATCAGGATCTTAATACTCCATCCTTCACAATGGCAGGTAACGTTCTCACGCATAAAGTTTGCGCATGAAGCTGCCAATGTTTTCAATCAACCGATATCGTTTTTGAATCATTCCACATTGAGCTCAAAAACGTCCTTCACAAAAATAACGAAAAACAACAAAAACCCCAAAGAAAGAAAAACATAAAACGCAACGGAACGCGGTAATCAATCTGTAAACAGTTTGGGTTTACCGTCCGTTGATTATATTCAACGCTAATGGTGCGCTGGTGGTTCCGTTGTTTTTATGTGCCATTATTACGTTGACGTTTTTTTCTCCTTCTTGTACTTCTTCATCTCTATTTTTTGTCCTCCTGTGTTGATTCATCAGCCAAACTAGATCGCACGAGAAAATCCTTGAATCGCCAAACTGCCAGGCTGAAGGCAAACTAATTTTACAGCACCCGAAAGGCAAAACCGAAAGAGCATCGCGCTCGCGCGACAAAACGTGAGCAAAGCGCGAGGCAGCGAGGAGGTATAAAATTATGAATTCTATTTTCGCGTCCATCGGTTTACGAATTGTTTCCGTCGCACGCGAAGACGGAAACGACCGGTGGAACCGCAAAAGTGTGCCAGTCGGGCATTGTTTTGTTCTGTGATCTTTTTCTTTGCATTCTCGAGAAAATATGTCTTGGTCTGTTTGTTTGCATGTGCCTCGCTATTAAAAAAAAGAAACACGAAACAAAACGCATATCCTGAGGTGAACGTTGGAAGGTTGAATGCGCGTTCGGCACAATGTGCAGTTGTCGTGCGAGCACACCAAACTTGTTCGAGTAGCGCATACATGAGGTATCGAGTTACTTTAAGTACACTTACCACGTGCTTATGAAATTTAAGGTTATGATTGAATTTTATTTAAATTATTAGATTGAATCATTTCGATTAGGCTAAATTTATAATATGAACTGCCCTAACTGGAAACATTACTTGTGTTTCCATTAAAGTTAAAGAATACAAAACAGAGCTTACCCAACAATCGAGACGTGACTTGAGATTATCTCGGCAACAACTTAGGCAAAACCGAAAGAGCATCGCGCTCGCGCGACAAAACGTGAGCCAAGCGCGAGGCAGCGAGGAGGTATAAAATTATGAATTCTATTTTCGCGTCCATCGGTTTACGAATTGTTTCCGTCGCACGCGAAGACGGAAACGACCGGTGGAACCGCAAAAGTGTGCCAGTCGGGCATTGTTTTGTTCTGTGATCTTTTTCTTTGCATTCTCGAGAAAATATGTCTTGGTCTGTTTGTTTGCATGTGCCTCGCTCTGGTAGTGACATTTATTTGACGGGAGATAAATCATCGCCGAAATGGCCTCTAGGGACAATCCGTTCGCATTGCTCGTCTTCCTACTAGCGTTTCTTTACGGCGATGTTTAATTGGCAGCAAAACACGGAAAAGTTATTTTAAGTAGTTTACTTTTATTTTCGTTCTGAAACGATAAGGGAAGTTGGGGTATTGCAATGACAGGAATTTTTTATTCAGATTGTATCCTTGGTTGGGGAAAACTATCGGAAAACACCTTACCTAATCGTCGGCAAACTGCCTAAAAAGAAATAAATCAAACCGCTTATTCAAACTTGCATCATACATTTGGAACATTTCTTGGATTCGTTTTGTCTTATCATATGAAAACTTTCGAAAACACCATCAGTGGATACTAAAAAAAAATAAGAAGAACACAACATATGGCACAGGCAGTGAGTGATCTACAGCTCAAACAAATACGATCCAATGGTTGCTGAATCAGTATTCAATCGACTGTTGACATAGATTTTTTAATTGGAACACATCCTCCGCCGAAAGGAACGGTCCGATAGTCCGAAACTTGTGCACCAACTTCCGGTGTTAAAACCATTCTCCAATGATGGCCGTGCGCGTGACGATGGAGGACGAGAAAACAAAGGACCCGAGAATCCGGTATTAAATTGAGGTACACATCCGGCAGACTGCAATCTGCGCTCGCACAGCCACGCCCGCCCCGACAATGGTGATCTCCCGGCCAGTTTGTGTTTGCATGCGAACGGTTTTGCAATACACGGGAATCGTCGGGTGCCGTTTCACCACCCCGGGCATTAACCCTCAGCCGGCCGGACATGAGTGTAAAACAATTAAATTTTCATGCTCGTGATGTGCCGTGATGTGGAAATCGGCTTCATCCCGGCGTGCGGTTTTGCGGGCTGCGACGACAGCAACGGCGGTTGAAAACGGTTGAACGGCTTTTGGTGGGAGAAAGAGAGAGAAAAAAAAATAAAAACAACACACGTAATGAGCGCAGCAAAACACCAAACGGCAAACAAAGTCGGCGGCGGCTGCGGGTGGTCGGTGCCAAATTCGCAGCGGTGTGAGAAAAGCAGCGCATGGCGTACGGACCAGCATGGTCTGCTGAACAAAGAACCGCTCCCTATCCAGGACAGGTGGAGTTTCGCCGGTGGAGAGCCACCCGGTTGCATGCTCGCCCACGTAGGACTCCAGCACATCGGGATTCTCATCGGTTAAAGGGCAGTCTTGTGTTTACATGTGCGAGGTTAATGCATTTAATGCTTCATTGAGCAGGTGGGATTGCTGGTGGTGAGCAAAAGCCACAGCCGTGTTTGTTGGCAACGGGCGGTTCGGCAGGAGGCCCCGGACACCGAAATCAAACCGAGCGAAAGTAACTAATTTCCATTGTACCACCTGGTAATTTCTTTCGAAAACATACATTTTGCTTTTTTATTGTTGGGTGAATGTGGAAAGAAATCTTAGTTGTCTGAGCATTATGTTTTGTGAGAGATATAGCAGAACAATAGTACGTTGTATTGTAGCTGCATAGTATATGTTGGAATCATTTGTTGCGAAAATTGTTCAATAGCTATATAACCCATCAGTTTGAGAGCTTGTTTACGGACACAAAATTGGTTCACAAAATACAAACACGAATGGGTATTTTGTATCGCCTTTGAGCGAGCTGCGAAAGTGATCTCACATCATTATGCTTACTATCACAGACGATGTTACCATCTTCGGTTGCTTGGAATCGGTTTACATTTTCCTACATCGTCTAGACTGTGGTTGTTCTTTTGTACGAAAATAGTTACCCTTTACCTTACGCTATTTACGTGGAATAGTCCGTCCACGAAGTGCTACATAAGGAGAACATAAATAGCCCCTTGCTCGTTATATCAAGTGTGAGCGAACTGTGACGCTGTGTTACCGTTTTGCTTTTTTTCTCTCCAACTATTTAGGTATTGATATAGGGACTAAAAGACCATTCACGTTGAGGTAACAAACGATGGTGTCAGATATGCTCCACTATGGTCATTTGATATTTGTCATTTTATACATCACGATAGTATAAACCAGAACATCACCATCCATTCTAAAAAAATGGTAAATCTATCATTCTCTATTCAACAGATAACCTTACGAAATCATACCGCTAGGAAGAATAACCAGAAGTACCTGGGCGTTTACAGGTAAGCATGCTGGTTAATCTGTAATTGGAAAAAATGCCCTGCAAATGGCGAGCAAAGAATTTGATATCGTTACGGGTTAGTCCTGCAGAGAGACGATGGTCCGTAAAGCTACACCCAACCCACGTCAGTCGAACCGTCTCCGGTCCGGGTTTTTTTTCTGCGTCGTGTGGTATTTCATCCATCCATTCGAAATTCATCGCCCGATTTATTTGCGTACCGGTGCAAAAATAAATGAATCCAACCAATTGACTGTTGTTGGCGCACTTTTTTCCCATCGTCATCATCATCGTCATTGCCGCATCTAAGAGTACGATTTATTTTCCTAGATTTGTGCTCCATCCGCGTCGTTATCAGTTTTACTTGCAGCGGTGTTGCCGGTAATTGGCTCATTGAGTTATGCTAACCATGACCGGCATTCGACGTACCGGCTAGCTATCATCGGTTTTCAGTTTTTCTCCTACCTTTTCTTTAGATCCAAAGCATACGTTAAGAATCCTGTCCCATACCGGGTCAAGATCTGGCAACAGTGGAATCTCTTGTCAAGAAAAGAAAAGACTGGCGAAATTTTAATATGCTTCGTATTGTGTGCTCATCATGGAATGAAGTTCAATGTTGATTTTGTGTGTACCTATTAGTAGGAAGCAAAAGATTACTTCTACTCTCAACATTATAGATAAACCAGATTTGCTTTAAAAAGCATGAAACAGACTTGGGTAAAACTTGAATTTCATTAGCCAATCGTGAAAACCGTCAAAATTGTATTTGAATTGTTGATATTTGTATGGATCTGGAGAGCACTAATCGTTCTTCAACTATATGTAACTTCTTCATTGAACAACCCTGCGAAAGCATCACAGAATTTGCTGTACTGGGTTCATCAAAGTGACCATAACTTGGAATAGCCTTCGGTCCATCTGTCAATCTCCTGATCAGTTTCAATGTAGTGTATGGTAACAAAACGTACGTCCAGCATGGAACTGCTATTGAACGATACATCGAACGGGGAATATGCGCTCAGGTTGATGGGAACGATAATTATCCTCTCGGGTACACCTTACCAAGCAATCGACGGAGATGCCGACCGCCTGGAGATGTTGCTTCAGGCTCTATTACTATTACGCAAACGATTGGAATTTTCTGAATTGTATGTAATGAATTGAACACTCGTTCCTACAAAATCGCAACAAATGCCAATATGAGATCAACAGCCCAAATCTACATCATTTTCAACAACAAGCTATTCATCCTTACAGTAATTTGCGTATTTTACTACGCTTTACAAGATCAAACGATTTTTATTGCTTTTTTATAATGCTTCATGCATTTTTTCAGGTTTTTTTTTCGTGAAATCATTTTACTTACACAATTTTCAAGAACCACAATGCCATTTTTTGTCTTAAGCGATACGCCGTAAAAGTCAAAGGAAGTTTTAGGCCTTGCATTGACTTTGATGGAGGCGCCTGGTAGCTCAGCACAGTTTTCATAGAATGCATAGTTTCCAACCATATAGTGTCTTCGATGTAAGATAAGCGTGTACAATTTTCCAGCTGTGACTCGGAACTAAACAATTAGCATGGGTTCCATCGGCTTATACACAGTTAAAACATCGTAGCAAACCTGAACAAATGATGAACTGCCTCGTTAGATGGCTCCTGTGATGGATAGCGTTGCACATCAACGCTGTGCTAATGTTTTGCAACTGATTTAGCAATTTGTGTACAGCAAATTCCATCCAAGAGTTACAAGCCGATTGCAGCCATTTAGGCTGTTCGTACGAAATACAGCCAACCGCCGGATGGTGCTAGCCCAACCGTATCCACCTAGCCACATTTACACTGCCACCGATCAAACAAAGGCTCCCACAGCATAATGCGTTTGATTTGGAAAGTTTTCTAATTAAAATTCTCCTCAAAGCAGACGCCCGGGACTAGTTCCGTGTGGATGGGGAAAAGAAATCATTTGGCGAAACATTCTTCCCACTTTACAAGCGAGACGGATGCGAAGGAAATAGTTTTGTGCGAAAGAGGGTTTCAGTGAAGAAAACTATGCCAAAACATATTGCACATATTTAACGATCTGTGCTTCGCAGCGCGTGTCTTGGGGGAGGTGCACAACAAAGAAAATTCACCAGAGCTTCCGTTCGGTTGATTCTGTAAATCGCTGCTAATTTTCGTTTAAGTGTGAATTTCGAGTGCGAGCGAGCGAGCAGACCAGCGCACGAGGCGCACCGAGGCGAACGTACGCCGGCTGAAACACAACAACACAGTTATGGCTGCGAAATGCGCCGAAAGTTTAATTTAATTAGAATTATTTATGGGTTATGTGCAATGAAACTTGCATCATCGAAGCAATGCGGGGAGAAGTGCGGGCAAGTGTGCGGCCCCACCTTTGATATATGTCGCACCGAGGGTGCGAGCAAGAATTATTACCCACATTTCACGTGCCAGTGCCATGGTTTGAAGGTGAACGGGAGCAGCCCCGAATGCCTGCATCACCGGGCAAGATGCTGGCGAAATGATGGGAATTTATTTCGGTGCTCTTGTAGTGTGGATGTGTTATGAGCGAAATTGTTGGGACGGCATAGCTCCGCTTCAGTGAAATGTGAATAATAATTCGTAAATAATTGAATTGTTAGTTTCACCAACGGCTTTACAAGCGAATTTAAGAGGTGCTGTCGGACAGTGTGAGCTGTAAATTATTGATGAAAGTTTGTCTAACGACTTGGTTGAAAACGGTAAAGGCTCGGCGTGAATACCATCTGGAACTTGACTATTAGTTACGCTACCAAAGGCAATGAGCATATAAAGAAGTGGGGAAGCGTTCGAAACTAAACTAATACAAAGCTTAATGTAAACTAAATTATTCTCTAACGTTTTGCATCTATTTGGGTTCTTTCAATTGAATTATTTTGCACGTTTGTACCAAACGAAACGCTATGGAAATGTTAGAAAAAACTTGAGCACACCGATACGATTTTTTGCTGCTACGAACACCAATGAAACCAACCAACGTTAAAATAAATGAAAATTGAATTAAACATATTTCTCCATAGACACGTATTGGAATACATGCAAACACAATTTGATAAAATTCATTTTCAATAGGAAATTCAATGAAAACGCACACTTGAGTGCGCACCTTTCATGTATTGTGCATGTTGTTTATTTTTGTTTTCTCCCGTTCGTGCACCGCTGAAGAGTGAGAGAGTGGGAGAGAGAAAGAGAGATTTGAAAGAATGCCACCAAAGGCAGTGCAAGTCGCTAAGCAATTGTGGTATTCAATAAATGCGCATGGATGAGCTGCTAAAAAGCTGTTCCGGAAACCGGGACAGAATCGTGTTGTTGCCCTTCCCGTTCCGGTACGGCGGATTGCCGCGCTCGCGTTCACACCGACACATTGTGCCTAGAGCGTAGGGCCCTTGCAAAGGTAAACTTCGCATTGTTTCTCGTTGCAGATGTTTTTTCAGCCTTTTTTTTTTGTCTGCCCACTTCCCAACCGGTGCATATGTGCCGATGGTTTTCCCTCCCGGATGCTCGCTCGTGCATCGCTTCTTAATTCGGAGTGGTGATACTGTTTTTTGTTGCTTTTAATGCCCTTTTGCAATGGTGTACGCTGCACGGCTGTCTCTTCGATGCCAACACATCCTGTCAATGATAACATAACAGATTTCGATGATTTTTGTGACTCCCTTATGCTCCCTCCCCCACATATGCCGTAAAAATGCACTCGTAGAGCGGAAAAGCTGAGGTGGATGATTGTATGTGTGTGTGCCCGTAAATCAGGCTGTTTTACCGCCTCCCCCCGACGGGCCGGTTTTTTGTTTCGCCTGTCTAACGTGGATAAAAAAAAACGCATTTTGCTAATGGAAAGCTTATGGCCGCTTCGTGCGGTGCGGTACGGTTTAAGTGTGGAAGTAAAATCAATCCACTGCTCGGTTGACCTCCGAAATGATGAGACGCCGTACGGGCCACCGCAGCCAACCAGTCCCGGCAACGCACGCAGGTGAGCGGGCGACTCAACCCCCGAAAAGCTGGACCTGATTTATGCGATTTTTTTACGACCGCCGAATGGCAATGAGCAATTTGGGTTTGGGGCCGTGTGCCTTAAAACCGTGCCCGTAAAGAAATTCTGCCCACGGAGGAGGAGCACCTGCGCGGAAAGAAATTACTCGCTCTCGGAAGGGGTGACCGGCCGCTTTTGGGGTGCGGATTTTCGAGCAGGGGGCCGTGTTTTGATCCCGTCGATTGTTGCACTTACCTTCGCGCTATCGGTGGCTCAATTGACGAAAGCCACCAAATCACTCGAGAATCCATGCACTCACACACGCACGCACGCACGCACACTCGCCGCGTATGGGTTGTGCTAAAAGGGATAGTATAAGTATACGGTTATTAGCTTCATCCGCCGAACGCGCCTCGTACGCGTGGTAGTAAAAGCTTGTCGAAATGAAAGTGCGTTTCAAGTGCCCAAGCGAACGTGAACGAAAGCAAAGGACGGTGGACGGGTCGTTTCGAATTGTGAAGGAAGGTTGTTGAAAAATGGTTGCTTATAACAAGAATATCATTGATTCCTGATCAATGCTTTGATTTCTTGGTTGTTAGTCGCATTTTCATTTTTTTTTTAATTTTCAAACTAAATCCAAGATTGCAAACTAAGTGTCAAATACTGTTGCATTGATAGAAGAATAGGATCGGGAAACTGGTAATAAGTTTAAAAGAGCAAAATAACAAAAAATATCCCGTTTATCTAACAGTTTTCATGGCTGGCTCCAATCGTATCTGCTTAGTCGTCTTTAAATTGTAAAATAAGGAAAAAATTTCTTCTGATGCTATCACACCAAGTCAGATGTCATCTCAGAGAAGCAACCTAATAAAAAAACCATCATCTATAGTTGTCAACTATGAGGTTAGATGCTCAAAATCTAAGTTTGATAACAAGTATTAAAATTGAGTGTGCAATGTATTATCCGAAGCACTAACTGGATTTTTCAGTTGATTTCTAGAACTGATTGATTTTTTGATACAAATCCACATGGGCTGCCAGCTGGTCCAAAGCATCCACGCACTAATAACTTTACTCGATTTCATATTGTTCACATCGTCGAGCATACGCTTGTGTCTGGCGTAATAGATCCCGATCGGTTCAATCAATACCCAGGCCAGCGCTAGTCACTATCAAATGAATTGGCTAGAGCCGATGGCATTCAGCACGTTGGCTAGTAGGGGTGGGGATCGAGCCTATCACTCCATGCCCGTTCACATCTGGCGCTAGAGCCTGCGAGGCTGGCTCTTTCAGTTCGATTCGAATTTTATGACACCATAAGCCGGCGTCAACAACACGAACCCGCAAAAAAAAACGCATTTTGCTAATGGAAAGCTTATGGCCGCTTCGTGCGGTGCGGTACGGTTTAAGTGTGGAAGTAAAATCAATCCACTGCTCGGTTGACCTCCGAAATGATGAGACGCCGTACGGGCCACCGCAGCCAACCAGTCCCGGCAACGCACGCAGGTGAGCGGGCGACTCAACCCCCGAAAAGCTGGACCTGATTTATGCGATTTTTTTACGACCGCCGAATGGCAATGAGCAATTTGGGTTTGGGGCCGTGTGCCTTAAAACCGTGCCCGTAAAGAAATTCTGCCCACGGAGGAGGAGCACCTGCGCGGAAAGAAATTACTCGCTCTCGGAAGGGGTGACCGGCCGCTTTTGGGGTGCGGATTTTCGAGCAGGGGGCCGTGTTTTGATCCCGTCGATTGTTGCACTTACCTTCGCGCTATCGGTGGCTCAATTGACGAAAGCCACCAAATCACTCGAGAATCCATGCACTCACACACGCACGCACGCACGCACACTCGCCGCGTATGGGTTGTGCTAAAAGGGATAGTATAAGTATACGGTTATTAGCTTCATCCGCCGAACGCGCCTCGTACGCGTGGTAGTAAAAGCTTGTCGAAATGAAAGTGCGTTTCAAGTGCCCAAGCGAACGTGAACGAAAGCAAAGGACGGTGGACGGGTCGTTTCGAATTGTGAAGGAAGGTTGTTGAAAAATGGTTGCTTATAACAAGAATATCATTGATTCCTGATCAATGCTTTGATTTCTTGGTTGTTAGTCGCATTTTCATTTTTTTTTTAATTTTCAAACTAAATCCAAGATTGCAAACTAAGTGTCAAATACTGTTGCATTGATAGAAGAATAGGATCGGGAAACTGGTAATAAGTTTAAAAGAGCAAAATAACAAAAAATATCCCGTTTATCTAACAGTTTTCATGGCTGGCTCCAATCGTATCTGCTTAGTCGTCTTTAAATTGTAAAATAAGGAAAAAATTTCTTCTGATGCTATCACACCAAGTCAGATGTCATCTCAGAGAAGCAACCTAATAAAAAAACCATCATCTATAGTTGTCAACTATGAGGTTAGATGCTCAAAATCTAAGTTTGATAACAAGTATTAAAATTGAGTGTGCAATGTATTATCCGAAGCACTAACTGGATTTTTCAGTTGATTTCTAGAACTGATTGATTTTTTGATACAAATCCACATGGGCTGCCAGCTGGTCCAAAGCATCCACGCACTAATAACTTTACTCGATTTCATATTGTTCACAGTGCCTTCCATTATGTCTTTGGTTTTTAGTATTAGCTGAATAGTTCTCATGTGGAATTATAGATTATCGAAGCATAACTTGAAACAAGCATAAGAAACTTGAAGGGTAAATAGACCTGTGGGTTGACTTCTTGAATTCTTAAGACTTGGTCGACTCAAACTATGTCCAAATTTTGGTTTCTGAAAATAGAAAAAATGCATAAATGAATGCCGTAACTTTCATGCTTCCAGTTTCGCGCATTGAACGCGCTTCATAGAAACGTATTGAATTCAGCCGGACTGAAGATGAAAGTGTTTCTCTAATTTGCTTCCTTGCACTCGAACAGCCTCTCGAACGAAAAGCGAGCAGAAGAAAAAAAAACGCAGCGTATCAATCGAAGACCTAACAAGCTGTGCAATCGATGACGATGCTTGCGGCATATTGAAATTACGATTCAATATTGACTTATTGGCTTATTGAAATAAAACATTCTTTCATCTTTCCCCGCAGCGGCTCAATCAGTTGTAGTTAATAATATTCCGGCTGCTGGGTGGCTTTCGAAGACCGCGTAGACGAACGCATTTCCACCGGCGTTGGTTCTTTATTTCAAAAGTCAGTAAGTCCGCCTGTTTTTAGTTTTGTTTTTTTTCGATTCCTTTGATTTGGAGCGGGCTCATTTGAGGTCTACCACTGGAGTTTGATACTTTGTGGCGTTTTGTGGCGTTTGATATCGATGGGAAAGCACGATGGTTTTAAGTAGACGGTTGACGTTCACCCACGGAATGCTAGAAATAATGGTTAAGTCTCTGGTTAGGCCGAAAGAAGACTGGCTTGAATAAGAGAAAAAAGCACTAAAACCGCTCAGCAAACCAGCAAATAATGCACCAATGCTCTTCAGATAACAGCATTTAAGTCTTTCTACAAAAGACTTCAAAAATCCATCCGGGAATAGGAACAGAGGCATTGAAAGCTATAGCATTAATTATTGAGGTAGCGTGCTAATGGAATTTCTATCGCCGGCCCGACGGTCCGGCAGACGGCCTATTATTGTGCGCCTCCCGGGGCTGGCGGGCGGTTCCCAGCACGCGTCAACGCTAACTGCGATGGGATCCAATTCTTCTGATATGGGTATTATCCACCCGGCTCGGGCGCACTGAAACAATCTGCCCGGAAACACGATTGATGTAGGTTATAAACGCAGAATTTATTTGGATTTGATATCGAAATCGTTCGGGACGTGATCCGTAACGTGCCTAGGGGCCAGGCACCCGTGGTCGTGGGCGTTTGAACTCTCTTGACCATACCGTGTCATAGGCGGGAATTTGTAGGCTTCGCGTAATCCACCCACTGCGCGCGCCGTCGCTGCTGCTGGCGTTCGGTTCCGATGGGAATGCGGACACAGCAGTGATACCGAAACCGAAATTGAGTTGATACTTAGGGCTTACCGATGGACGGAAGGAAAATGCGTCCGCACGGCCCGGTGAAGACATAACGAAAATTAGAGGGATTTCCTTGTTAACAGTGAACCATTAGCAGGTAATGGTTACATGTTTGTAACTTTTCTTCACAATTTGTTTGCCTTAGTAGGCCTTTGTGTTTTTTTTGTGCGTTAGCCAGAATGACTTCTTTCCTTCCGGTGCGTTTTATGTATTGATCTCGAGCCCATTACAGTAGATTGTTATCAGCTGGAAATGTTCGTGCTGCGGGCTTGAGCTTGTCGTTTTTAGTTGCTTCACCCATGAACTCAATTAATCGATGGTTGAAACTTAACCCTCCGCAGGATTTGAAGAAAAACACATGAGATGTATAATCATAAAACTAAAATAAGTTTTCATACATTTTATACATTCCAAAAATATGCTTTTTCATACAATAATGGTTTAATAGGTATTTTTTTATAATATATTTAGTTGCATTTTTCATTATATAAGTATAGTTCATAGGAAAAACTTTTTTTACTAGCAATTTAAGTTTAATTTGATATAATAAAGGGGATCGCCAGAAACGCCAGGCCTACTATTATCGTGATATAAAGTTGATTTGTTCTATTATTTAAACTATATGGTATTATTTGTATTAATAGATCAATAGTTAGATTGCGTAATTTTGATTTGTTTTCTTGTGCTACTATGTTTACTATGTTTACTTCTTCTTCTTCTATGGCACAACATCCTTAAGTAGGTTTTTACTTGTCATTTTTGATTTTCTTTGACTGAAGTTACACTCGTAGCTTGGACAGTCAGTTATACGTACGGGTAGAACGGTCCAGATGAGATTCGAGCACAAACTGTTTTATTTCGTACACAACCTGCGATATATAGGACCTTGTGCTGATGATAATGTCTATACCATAACTTGATCGTGATAAAGGAGAGAACTTTCTCTGTATATTTTGTTTCATTAGATCCTTAGGGATCCTAAGAGTAAGGGATTCAGTTTTATGGTTCACTGTTTCAAAAAAAACAACAGTGTTCTATGTGCTAGGGCATAGAATTTGAATATGGTCACAAGATCCGTACAGAAGGAGATAAGTATGCACCAATTCAATAGAAATTTACAGTTCACGGTCCAACTTCAACTTCAAACTCATCACTTTTTTCGACAGCGTTTCGCGAACTGCATCCATTGCTCACTCCAACCACAGAAAGCTCTCTTAAACACTCTCACGGGACAAACTTTTCCATGTTCGCTTGTCGCACTTCCACTCCGTTCGCATCGGACCATCCGCTTGGGCTGCGGCACTTTCTTCCCTGGCAACGTGAAAAGGCCCACCGAAATGCGCCCCCGGAGGAAGTTTGGCTTCGCGTCCAACCGGCACGGTGCGTAAAAGTTTCATTATTTTCCACTTCACGGTCCGCGGCGGGCTGGCGTGCGGACGACGACGACCGCGGCATGACGCACCGCCACCGGACGGGGGCCACTTTTAATGATGCGCGGTGGTGTTTTTTAATGATGAATACTTAAATGTTTTCCAGACATAAATAACAAGAAAAAGCAATTATTTTCTAATTTCGCACAAAACGATAATGACGTTGGGCGTGCGGGCGTCACGGCACCGAGGTGTAAGTGGCCTGCAGGGAACGCACCAGGGGCGCACCGGGGGCGCGAGGCATAATCTTGACAACGCACGGCAAAGAAAGTCCACCGTGGTGCTTTTATCTTCCGGTGGGAAGGGGGGCGTCCGTTGAAAGCGTGGCGCACGAAACAACGACACGCTAGACGAAACGCACGCTAAGAGGCATCATCGGTGTACGATGACAGCAGACACTGGCAGTGTCCGCAACACGGGGTGTCAGACGTTTAGGTGTGGCTTCGTCTGTCATTTTCCACGGTGCTCCACGGCCGAACGGGCCCCGGATGCCTTTTGTCAGATCCACTTCCAGTGTCGGCACTGACAGAAGCGATGTTTATCTGCCTAACTTTGTACTTTTCAGATTTTTTCTCCCCTCCCCCCCCCCCTCGCTTCGTCTGTCATTTTCCACGGTGCTCCACGGCCGAACGGGCCCCGGATGCCTTTTGTCAGATCCACTTCCAGTGTCGGCACTGACAGAAGCGATGTTTATCTGCCTAACTTTGTACTTTTCAGATTTTTTCTCCCCTCCCCCCCCCCCCCCCCCCCATTCGCAGCCACCGGAAGTAAGGAAAACAGGGTGACTTAACGAGCATTGGAGGACCATGGGTTTCCTCCTTCCATCGGAACTGTCCGTTTCGTCCAAAAGATTTCACGTAAAACACTTGGCGAAATGTAGCAGCCGCTTATTTATTTAAATCTCACAGCACGCTCCTTACAGTGGGTGAAAATTGATCTTTCCGGAGTGCGCCTTCGGCCCGCCCGTCCGTTCACCTTCCGAAGAGACATACTACGACGAACGCAGTGCCGCTTAAAAATGAATGAAATTCCGGATCTCCTGGATACTTGCGCCGTGCGGCATTTCGCCCGCACACGGAGTATACACCCAGCTCGCCCGCTTCCGATAGGCGGATCAATTATTCATGCTAATGAAACGACGGGATGCTGGCCCCGCTTTGTTGCCGGTTCGATTATGTTAAGCATGTTGATTATGACGGGCGCGACGTCACGTGATGCGTGAGTTATGATTTTTCTGCCTGAGATAAATCCACGGATCAATGGTGGGGCAGCCAACGGAGGCACGCGTTGCATTAATAATGCATGGCTGATGTTACGACTCCGTTTGCATCCGCTAAAAACGAGTCCTTGTCTTTCTCACTCGCTCTGGTCCCGAGTGCGGGGTTTTTATTCGAAAAAGCCCACCTAAAATCCATCGTGCATAGATGGCCTAGCACGCCCAGGTAGTGCTAGCAGTCGAGCGAACTTAATCCGATGATTTAATCCTTATCGGATCGGGAGGAGCGTATGTGAGTGTTTGTGTCTGGGGGCGTTGTTTTGGGCTCTTCCTATCAGCTTCAGAAATTTGCTTTAATGATCGAATCGTAGATAAGAGTCGCCTAACAGGGCCATTTAATATAGATTGGAGAGTTGGTCAGATAAACACGAAATGAGCAATAAACTTGTGCATATGCTTGACATAGTACAAGTCGTTTTAACAAGCGGCTCCATAGCTCAGCTGGTTAGAGCGTC
>KZ067311.1:0-14686 GCA_002091845.1 Anopheles cracens | reverse complement strand
ACCGAGGGCACAACACCTCGCGTGCCACGCCGTCAATCCGCGACAGACGTCGACGTCGATAAAATATTCGACTGGCAGAGAATGAAATTCCTTTTTCGAAAGACGGAATGTTTCGATCGTTGTCGAACGCTGATGCCTTCCTGCCGCGTGCTGGCGTGGAGCCGCTGTTCGCCGTGCTCAACGTGCAGCACAATCGCTGCGGCACGGGCCAACCATGCGGCACATCAAAAATACTCTCCAACCGTGCCGCACAAAGCCAAATCGCAATCGGAAACCAATGCCGTATGAAGCTGGCGTTGAAAAATACTTCAATGGGGTTGGTTTCGATACGGTGGGTTCTATTTTCGATCGTCCATCTATCGTGCTTTATTGGTGACATAAAGGCGTTTGAAATATACTGCCACTGTGCCGACGACTGCTTGCCAAACTCAATTTTTGATGATTGGATCGCCGCGTAAAGCTTGGCCCGCCTGATGATGGCGCCAGGGAGCGAACGAGCGTTTATTGACGATTGGCAAGGTAGGGCGTTTATTGCAGTTTGCTGGTAATTATTGGTTGGAAAAACGCTCGTATTTTGGAGTTTCACCCGAATTGGCAATGCAGGAGCTTTGTAGAGTGTTTTATGCGCCGAAGTTATTGAAAATATTGTGGTTTTTCTTCGGCTTTTCCGAGTAAGATAACAACAAACCTAATTTTACTGTCAAAATCTATAGTTTACTATTTTATTCTCAAGGTATACTACAATAGGAAACTCCATTAAAAAATCCCTCAATACCTTGGGCACATCTGTGACTCCTTTCTCTTCCACTTGCCAACTTCATGAAAGCGACTAGTGGAACCGTAGATAATGGTGACTGTCACGTTGAAAAGAAAATATGGCCCTGTTTATGCGCTATAATAATATTTTACAGCCGGCAAGATATGGGGTAAGTAATGATAAAAGCATCTTCACACACTCATGTGCTACCGTTTTCACACGCCACGAAGCTTACATCTTCGTGTGCAGCAGCAAAACGAAGAAAAACAACGGCAATCCCCTCCCGGTACTTCAAGCTGACCAAGTTATTCCATTCAAATGAGAAAAAATCTCACTTTGCTCCTTTCTTCGTTCCGTTCACGGAGGAAAACGGAAACCGCAACGCTCGCTCACTGTGGTAGTTTGATTGGGACTAAGTTCCACGCGCCGAAAGTGTGGCACGGAAGTACGGACAGTAGTTCGCAAACGAACTCAAGCGTCTGAGAAAACGAAGCAGGTCCCGGGCCGCTGGCTGATAAAGATGCAAATGCTCGACGGTGAAATATGGGTGAAATGTGAGTGAAAGGAAAGTTGTTTTATGTCAGAAGAGGGGGCGCACAGCAATACAAATGGCAGCGCATCACAGAACTGATGCATACAAATGAAAATGGATGCACCGGTCGATGCGTGCAAAAATGAATATTGAACTCAAGATTGAAAACAGCGGCAGGCTCAAACGATTAGTGCCGGATCAGTGTGGAACGTTGCGTCGCATTCGAAGGGAGAATTGCTTCTATCTTTGGGATTCAAAATCGCTTGAAAATGTGCACAGTATTGCATGAAATTCTTAAACATTGTCAATAGAAGAAAAGGTCGAACCGTACTCAGTATATAATCGAATTGCTTTCCTGGGAAAACTTCTTCCGCGAGCGTCGCCTGAAGGAAGTTTTGTTTGAGTAAGCTGTGGTAACATTATTTTTCCACATTTTCCTTTCCCACGAGTTGCAACTGCGTGCCGCATCAACGAAAGTCAATAAAAAAGTCCGGAACATGAATTGAACTGCACCCGGGATAGTAGCAACTTGCAGCGCACGCGACATGTAGTTTCGGTGGGAAATGGATAGTAAAAAAAAACTGTTGTAAGACTCGTGCATTTCTCGCATACGCAGCAGTGCTTACGCTACTTCAAAACATTAAACAACACTTAAGCACTCAAAAGAACGCCGCATCAAAACCCCCCCCCCCCTTGAAATATGAAAACACCTAGACCAAAATACGCTTAAAAGTACTGCAAAATAATAAATTCGCCGCTGAAAAGGAGCAGCATGATGATTGATGGATCCGTAGCGATTAATTCAGATATGAAGCTAAGCACCGCCTCGCCTCTCATAAGCGCAACATACAAACCATTGCGATAGAACGACTGATTCTCACACAAAGCACGATTTGTTTCATAATGGGAGAGATAATTGCAAAAGCCATCAGACGTCTCAGCGGACAGCGTTGATGTTGTCATGTCAACGATCCCGCTTGACAAGCCCTTTACATAACGGATGGATGTATCAATCAAATTCAGCTTCGGCTGCCGGAGCGGAGGCTTATTTCTGGGAACGGTCCGGAGCGGCTCATCCGTCATGCCGAACGCACTGTCTTTAAGCAGTTCTATTTCCTTTCGCTTCCTACCATTCATCACATGGGAAACCGGATGTCTGTGCTTTGTGATATCTGAGATGCTGCCCTGCAGCACGTGTCTAGTATCAGTTAGCGGTTTGATCTGACAGCTTGTGCCATTCGCTGGTTTTAAATCAGCACACCAATCTTATATCGAGTTGGATTTAAGGAATATCTTTTTAAGATGTGGATACAGAGTTCATCGTTTATTGAATACAGCCCGTCAGCCCTGAACGGAACACCGTCGTAACCGTACAGGAAGAAGAAAAAAGGCCCAGTTTACACTCACCGAACCGTGGCAGGCGCTGTCGGAAATATATATTTAACCGATAACTTCCACCAGCTTGTCAATGGTTAAAGTTTGGTGGTGATTTATTGACTAAACTGGTGACCTGTTAACGGAATCAAAGTGTGCTTTCGATGCACGGCAACCGTTCGGCTTCTACCGCGCTCGTAATGAAATTCTACCGTCCAGTGGGTTCGGTTTGAATTATAATCCCTTCCGCGTTCGTCACCCGATCGCGCACCCGCACTGGTGTAGATTTTTTTTTTCGTCCCAAGCAATGTCGCATTTCTGTGTCGTTTACAGATTTACGGGCAAAGTTGGTCGATCTAGCGAGTGGCGAAGTGTTGCGCGGTCTCCGAACCGGAGTTCGTGCGGTTTCCGGTACGGTATGGATATTTTATTTCCCAAACATCGCTGCGGACGGGTGAAACTCCAGTGATGCGATTTCTATCGCTCCGGAACTTCTATGGCAGGTAAATTTAGCAAATCGGTCTCCCCGAACCGCGGTGGTTGGTGGGTGTTGTGGCGTTTGAATCGACATGAACGAAACACTGGAGCAAATAATTGAGCATAATGACGACCAGTGCGGTTTACTGGTTTTAGTTACTGTTGCGTGAATTTGGGCTCACCTTTTAAATGAAGGTGTAGTTGGCTGACATTCAATTTGCACCTGGAAGTAACCGTAAAGAGTTTTTAGACTCTTTTATACATCAATTAACATCTACACTTATAGAAAAAAACAAAGAAAAATATAAAAAACCTCTTGAGCGAAACATGGCTTGTATTAAACATTATACATTATACGACATTTTCATTTAAACATTGCTAGTCATATACACTTCGACAATAGATTCAACTTTCAAATAATAGTTTACTCCATGCAACACTAAATACATACCTATCCCCGTTAATGCCAGGACCACCATAAAAGGATGTATGCGACTTGTTTCCAGCAGCTGAATACGTATGCACCAATACTCTGTGCCAGCCTCAGAATGGTGTACGAACTTTGGCTTGATTGTCACACTATGTTTGCTCCATCGCCAACCACTACACCAAGCCCAACAGACCGAGAGAAGCAATGCCTGTTATTAATTTTCATTTGTATTGTTATGTATGGTGTGTTGCCCGAAGATGGGAGGCCATGCTCCGACCACAACAGCTTGGTCCGCCCGAGAATGCAGCGAATCTCAGTGGCGGAAGTGGCGGAAAAACGTAAATTTGGCGACACACACTTGAAATGGCGACGGCAGCGGTGGGATGCCCCTTTTTTGATAGACGACCCGTTGTCTTGCGCGGGAGGCTTAAATAGAAATAAATGGGAGGAAACCTACATGATGGCACAATTTATTGCGCAACTTCAATTCAATTACAGTCGAATTAGCTGTCGGACACGCTTTCTCCGTGGGCGAGCACGCTGTAGGAAGAAACAGGGCTGACGAAAGCGAATGGCTTCGTTTGGATTATTGCCCAAGGAAGAATTAAGTTCCTCAAGGAGTGGAACAATAATCAACAAGCAGCATTAGTTTGCACTTTTAACGAAACGAACTGACAGATATGATAGATTGTGGAGGTAATCATTGAAAACGCTGCTTGCCTGCATTTTTTATTGTTGTAGGTCTTCGTATAGTTATTGATTCAATCAATCATGCTCGAGAATTGCATTATCTGTGATTATAAAAGTAATTTTGCGTGCATTTCATCAAGGAGGATTGTAAGAATGGTTGACTTGAATGCATAACAGTTGAAAACAGACAAGATTTTATTGTGAAAGATCTAATAATTAAAATGAATATTCCGAAGCTTACTCTTCAATTTTGCTTTGCTAGTCACTTGTTAAGTAAACTTCAAAATTGTTACAAGCAATAGATCATATTTGTATAAAGAAATCATATATAAATGCCTGCTCCTCAGCGCAATATCGGCAAATGTTCGTGAATAAGGTCATGTGCAAGTACGGCCATAAGATACGTGGTGGGTGATGACGCTACAAGACTCCCCAATACCGTGCAATAGTAAAAACCCACGCTGTGGGTGCTATGATTTTTCTCTAACGCTGGTCATCCTACCATGCGACGGTGGTAATGCTTTACTTTCCGTTCTTGCCTTGAAGTATTGGTCCGGCAGCGGAAACACAAGCAGCACCGGCACGAACGGCGAAAGATTGGACTCCTTCGCCGTTTGTGAAACCGAGTGCCTTTTACGCTCCTCGAAATAGCATGACCGTGGACATGGCGAAGAGCATCGGACGATAAAACTTTATCCATTATGTACAACTGGTATGGTATGCCGGAAAATGAGAACATTGGACACCGCCAGCAGAGACTAAAGTGTAAGGGCAGCTCGGCGAGCGTGTGCACGAGTCGTGCCTAAGAAAATAACGAGATAAAGAGAGGGATAAAATAAGCAGTCAAGCATGAAAAGCAAAATACCCGCGGTCCACGGTGTCTTCCGTGGGATATTTTGGGAGCTACCCTAACCATCACGAGAAGCTGCTCTGCTTTCAATCTTGAACAGTTTGACCGGTGAATAGCTCTGGGATTTGAGTTTTTCCTTCAAACAAAGTTTTTTTACATATACAGTATGTTATTTTCGGAAAAATGCATCTTTTCAAGATAATGATCATTATTATGAGGTTGTTATTGGATACTAACCATTTGCTTGAGCGAGTAAGATATCATTATCCAACTCCGACTTGTTTTGGATGGATTTATTTGAACGTAATTTCTTCAAGTGAATTAATTTTCAAAATCCAGTTGGAAAATATCAGTAAAAAATATGTATACTAAATCACTATATTATACGCGCAAATGTAAAAGAAAACAACATAAAAATCATGTAAAATAAAAACTAACATTTGTAAACGCGTAAACGAACCTAAAATGCATACCTGACAAGTGGCTTGGGCAAATGGACAAAAACAGTATAAAACAGACTAGTTAACGCCTGCATACGTTAATTGCAAATATTAATAATATTTTTAAAGAAAACGAATGCTCTAATTAAGGTCAATGTTTGCTTCATTTGCATATCACAAGCCTCACGCATATAACATTAGGTAAAGTGTAGAATAAATTATGCCAAAAACAACCTCATAGAGATTTTTATCATCCTTCTGCTGTGTCTGTTCGCTGTTAAAAATTCCTCTAGCATAGTAACGTTTGTTCAGTCATACCCTCAGAACATTGTGAAACGTTAAAATACACGGTATCCCACCGTAGAAGAGCAGCGCAGTACGCGTCCTGGACGATATTAAGTTTCCGCTCGTTGACGTCCGGTATACGTCGGCCGGCAATTTGCTGAAGCTCCAAGCCAGCAGGAAGGGGCGCCTTTTGTGTATCGGGACGCCACGCTGCGCCTTCCGGCACTAAGCATGATGTCCGACACGAAATGCACGACGGTGTTGGTGGTATCATTTTCAAACCTCCCATCGCGTTCACGGAACACCGTACTGGATGGCTGAAAAATGGCGTAATGCAGGCGTTCACATACCGTGCGTATGAAATCTCCTTTCGGGGGACTTTTTTCCCCCCCATTCGAGGATGTATTTGCGCTTGTGGTTGTTGTTGTGGGGCCGGTACTTCTCAGCAGGTTAGCTTTCGGATGGCTTGTTCTGGTTGGGAAATTTCTCCCATTCTGTGTTTCCTCTGAGTGCAAATGCTTCGAGTTGTGGTGAGAGCTATCTTTGTTCCTTTACAAGCTCGTACAAACTTTACATGAATGTAAACACTGAAATATAAAAGGTTTCTCCAAGCACTTACAATAGATTTTTCCTGTAAGATTTTCAGCGTAAGGCTTGGTTTGAAAAGATTGTACTGCAATGCGAATTGAGTCTAAAGGAAAATTGAGTTTTCAGTCACAGAAAAAAAGCTCGTGAACTGAAAATCATTGTCCGGATTCCATTGTTCAACTAAATAACCATAGTCGCTACATTATTTGAGTAAATCTCTCTATACAAGCTACCCGTTTCATAACATTAAGAATGTTTTAAAAGAATCATGTAGGTAGAAGCTCCTCACTGGTAATCTTCCTTCGTAAACCCAAGTTGTTCGTTGCATCATAGGACGGTTCCACTCGGTTGAGCAGCAGCTGGAATTTTATTAATGTGTCCCATTAAACTTAACGTAATTACGGCGATAATTGATGTAACGCAAGGTTTCGTCAATTGCTCCGGAAGGAATGTTCTATACATTTGCACGCTATGTGTTGGTATGGGAGGGAATAAATAAACCTTCCGGTGATATACGGATGCCAGCCAGCTGCGCGGAAAAAGCAGCTCACAAGGAGCTGTCGGTTACAGAAGATACACAGGCACAGTCACGTAAGAATGAAGCCCGAAATGAAGGACGGAATCCCCGACAAAATTTGTTTGCATGAGTATTGACATTTTCCAAAATCTATACGAGACACGACAGGGTACCATATGAAAAGGTTTCCATTTAAAGGTCTATTTAAGACATTAATTCCTCTCGATAGAACGTGTACAAAAGTTTGTCTTAGAACAACGATTTTATATCTGTGAAAATCGGAATAAGCTCTCCTCTCCATTGTCGCTTGCTCTCGGAATAAAAGCAACTCCAAAACACTAAATAAAACACACAAAAAAGGAAAAGAAAAGAAAGCACAAAGACAATTCAATCGGAAAGAAACGGTTTCGTTCCGAGCCGTTTGTCAAGGTTAAACGAACTACATGTAGTAACCTTAACGTGTGTAATAGGTTCGTGTCAGATAAGAATACCTCGTGCCGTATGATAGGTTCGTGTTTGCTTCTGCTTTCGTTAAGTTACAGATCGACTTTGTGTATACATTATTCATGATCGCTGGGGCAGACGCGGTGAATAGACTTGAATTTTTGGTAAATGATTTATATCACGAGAATTCATCGCATCCTTTATGGTACACTGACCCGTTTGGTTGCAAACGGGAAAGTGAAAGCAAGCTCAACCAGTGTTGGAGACTGGTTCATGATGGTTCACGAGGTTTCACTCACCTGGTAGATACCTTGGAAGTTAAATCTCTTGGATGTACAGTAAAAATAAAGGTTAGAGGCGTTGAAAGGTGATTTTTTCAACAAAGTTTTACTGTTTTTGGACAAGCGCAATCTCATGTTTAAATTTGCTTGGATTATGTATTGAGAACAACACCAAAAATGAATTGCAATCCTTACGAATAGGTTCTTAAAGTACCAACTTAAAACGTTATGTTTCAACACTTGATACTCACACTGTCAAACTATTCTGCATTCAAGAGCGAAGCTTTAAGAATCAATCTGTACCGTGGAAACCAACACAATTTGCTCCCGTACCATGAACTCCATATCCGCCATGAAGACGGTTGACTAGCCTAGAGAAGGTTAGGTATTGATTCCTATACTTGAATTGCCCGGAGGAGAACAGCACAACCGCACACACACACACATGTGACCTGCGGTACCGGTATCCGGGATGCATTAAATTGAATTCTTTGCCTGCATGGGATTGTCGTGCCCTTTTTCCTCCTATGTTTTGTTATTGCTCCACCGCCGTCTGCGCAAGAATCGATTTGACCGCAAGGAGCGAAACCATTCGGTTGCGTCTGCCACTCGCCGGGCGGTAAGTTGATTGAATTATGTTTGCTGGCTTCGGTAAACTCGTTTATGTTTTCATCGCTTCGATAACCTTTTCCAGTGCGGTCGGTTTCGTCGCACGGAACACTTTCGCTTGACCTCGACCGGCGGTCGGTGGCAGAGGTTCTGGAAGTCACAAACGACGAATCTCGGTGCAGGTCAACAACTCGGTTGAGTAGATTATGGGGAGCTATAGGCTCATTACAAACCGGATTTGACCAGCCCCGACTAAGGGTCAAGTGCTGTCGGTTTTTTATTGTTTTGTTCCACCGCCATTACAGGCTGCTTGATAGATGAAATGGGCGATGAGTTTGCCACATCAAGTTTTTGGTTTCGCAAGATAATGTTACACGTTACATCATGACACTGAGCGATACAAAATCGTCTGAAGAAACTTATCTTTTTGGATTGCACAATGCAAACCTGAAGTTCGTCTGAAATTTGGAATTGTTTGAAATGCCTAGTGTTTGGAGAGAAATGTTAAAATTCCAATTAAAATATTAATTTTCAAAAGCCTTAACTTGCATCTTTCTTCAGTAAAGGCTATTGAATTGCAATTCTTGCACGAAATGTTGCACCTTATTCGATGGTTCGAAAAGCAAGCTCTACCAGTATTTGACTACGTTATGCCAATTCGTCTACTCTGCCCGAATGCTCGCGAATTCCATTCGATTGATTGGATTGAATTTAACAACGCTCCATTGCGAAGACACGGCTGATTAGTTGGCCGTACGCTCGCCAAACACAAGCGAAAGCAGACAGTTGCTGGAACGGATCGAGCACACTGCACGGTAATGTAATGAATGGTGAATAACTTTGCCAAAAATAAACTTCTCTTTCGCAACGGCAAGCTACCGGAGGCCATATTACATTACTCAAAGATAAGATCAAAGTGCGCTCGGAACGTTGCTCGCTGTGCCTTTCGCTGATGGATGGGTGACCGATTGATTGACGGACGCATTGAGTTGATGAAATGTCTGACCAGCTTGCAATGGTTTCATGACACGTGGCTCGCAACATTTTGTGCAAGCATTTGGAGTCCTGTCACAAATATTCCCACCAAATAATGCAATCAGCCGACGTTTGCTGAACCAACTGTACCGCAGATTAACTTTCGAAACACAATGTAACAAGTGCAGGCTAAGCTGTTTGATAAATCTCATACCCCATTTGCATACGTTCTTACACAAATTTGCTTCCGTTAAAGCGTGGTGAGGAGCGACGACTCATACAGACTACCACTTCCGTCCCGTAGAGCCAGACCGCATTATTGACTTATGTCCCATGTGCACGATCGGTATCGGCACCGAAAGCTGACTGAACACGAAAAGAACGTAAAACTCCAGCCTAATCCGGACGACACAAACACGACCGACACGAACAAAACCAGTGCGAAGCCAGTACCCGAGCCCGGGCACTGACAAGTTTCGCTCTCTGATCTCGCCGACACGCTTCACGGCAGAAAGACACCCGTCGTCGCCCCGTCACCGGAAGGAAGATAACAACCGTTTCTATAGGTTTTAAGATGGTTTACGAGTGGTAGCACCGAACATACGCTGCTCGCACTCGCCGAGCGTAATCCATAAAACAGTGGAGTACGCCGATAAGCCGCTTTTGTTTCCGGTTTGAGGCGTGCGAGCGTGCAGTGCGCTGAGCACCGACGACAGCAACAAAAACTCGGAATTGCAGCATTTTGTGTCGGCTTCTGTTTCTTTCTGTTTGCTGAAACATAGATTGCTGGAGTCTCCGTAGAATGTGTGCCAGTAGTTCAAACGTGGTTGTACAGTTCTGAGATTGGACAATAGACTCAATCATTGCAAACAACAAAATGGATCACTTATATATATGAGGTTGCATGCCTTGCAGAGTGATTTTAACTGTTTTCTTTAAAGTAAGCTGAAAACCAGGCAACAAATCATATCAACTTCAATTCAGCTTCTTCTGGGAACTATAGATGAAAAGTTCCCTGGTAATAAGAAAAATAAGTTCTTTTTCAACTATTATGTATTTATTAATATTTACTTATATGTTATTAATTTTTACAAGCACTTATAATTGACTTGAGCTAACCTAAAGTTATTTGTGCACATTTGTGCTTACGGTAAAATTATTCTAAAAATTAAAATATAATAAATTGTATATCTCTGCTGTGAACTAAGTATGTACATTCATTTTATGAACATGAAATATCTACATAAGGAAGCAGCAAACATAATACAATACAAATAAACAGACCGGCTATTAATGAACACGACAAACAACTAGAAAGAAGAGATAAATGTATCCTGTACGGTGTACAAATCGCTTCCCCGCATGCGATGTCTATAAATCAATACTTAGTCCTTTCTTTCCACCGTCCAGAATGTTATCACATAAATCACACAACCAAAGCATCCTAGAGGTAACGCGTTCACTAAAAACATCATTTAAACGAAAACGGAAGCAGCACGCAATCTTTTCCGATTGCGTACCCCCCACCAACGAGCTCGATTGTTATCCGAATGTGTGAAGTATATCAATAGAAACCATCGCACCGTACATAAATCAAAGCCAGCGAGTTTTTAGGGCCAACGCGGGCCAGGAGTGGAACGGCGCTACAAGTGATCAACGTTAAAATTACATGTATTCTTATATGCATAATTGCCATCAACATACAATGGAGAGATCTTTTTTCACTCTATTTTATGTTCATAAAAATTTAATTGGAGATTTGGTCCACTTCAATTTTGAAGAAAACCATTTTTTTCTCTCTCTCCCCTAGCATGAACCAAAACTCTTATGGACAAGAAAATCGACAACAAATTTGTACGCGGTAAAGAAAAATCTTGTGCCGGATCTATCCTTTGCCTGCCAGCGAGGCACAATTTCACGCCCAGTCTCCAGGGTGCCTGCAGTGCCTGTTACTAGTCCTCGTATTATCATATAAATTACATCTCACATGAGCTCGCTTCACGTGGCACTGACAAGTGTACGCATGACGGCAAGGATGCCAGATTCTCGACTTGCGCCACCTATCAAACGCTCGTATGAGTGTGTGTTTTCAATTCGAAAAGCAATATGGCCCCAAAGGGGATCCGATGGCCAAATCGAACGCATGCAGCTCGAGTCAGCTTAGATGGTGCGGTGCGGTCCGGCACTAACTATCTCCTGTTAGTGTTACCCGGTACGATACTGAAAGTGCTGAGAGACACGAACGGATTCTTTTGATTTGGAATCATATCCGTGATAATAAAAAGGCATATCGGTACTTTGCTCGATTAATATTCATGAGCCTGCTCGACAATTCGCAATCCAGTGTATTACTGTCATATGCTATGGATCGATTTTGGTCGAGCGTTGGAGTTAGTCAAATGGGCAATACTATTCAATTGAAGTCGCTTTGAAAGACTGGAAGGTGTTTAGTTCAAGCGTCTATCGTTATGTTAACATCGGCTATCGTCTATAGACTTTGCTCATGATGCCAATCGTGTCCTGAAAGTAACTAACTGCTTCGTGTTTATTCTACTTTTTTCATTTTAATTGCTTTACATTCTCGTTGTTTGATATGAAACGCACTGGTGAAAAATTCATAGAAAAAATTGACGTGGCTTCTTTATTTGCTATTCGTGGCTTTTCAAAACATTTATACTTAAAAACCTAGTACACAAACCGTATACAGAGGAAATCAAAGATTCGATAAATGCAATCCGTATCGATCTCATTGCTCGATCAATTTCTCAATCCTCAGGATCCTATTTCATAAAACAATGATGAAAAACTTTTTTTGTAAAATATTGTACTTCCGAGTGTCAAAATCATAGGTAAGTAACATTAATTTCAATTGATTCAGTTTCATTTGATTTGTTAAGAATACAATGAATTAGTATGTTAAAACAACGAATTTCAAAAACGAAACACGCATGTGTCCAGCGGTGTGCTGTTAGGGTAACTATAAAATGTGTCAAACTCCAATCCGGTCAAGCGAAAAGCAATAAACTCCCTCAATCACCGGTACCATTGTGTGGGCACATTTTTCTCCGACTCACTGGAGCACTCATATTTTATGTGCTTGCGCTATGTTCCTCGGGCTCTTTTTGTTCGGTGTGTTTCGACCGATCGATCACAAACGGCCACAAACAGCCATTTGAGCTAGTGTAACGTCCGTCGAGTGTTCTCGGCAGACGTGTTTCTCGTTTGGTTTTGCGCAGTAAATGGATTTGAAATCGGTTGTTCATTCGGAGCACCTTTAAATGACTTATCGTTATATCGCAGTGCAGGGTGGAAAGAACGATATAAGTTGGCTTTATAGGATAATGAAACACAGGCAACGAATAAAGGAAGAGTTTTAATACACTCTTTTGAATTATAAACCATTGATTTGAAGTTAGACTATTGTGACATGAATCCTTAAGAAAAAATCTATTGATAAGTTTATAAAAAAAGTTAATATAAAATAAGACGAACTATTTTTTATAATAGTATAAATCGCTCAGTAGTTTGATATTTTCATTTTTTTTATATCAACACCAAAACCAGTCTAAATACAGGCAAAGGAAATCGAACCATTCGTACGGCAATGTAAATATTATCTACTACCCATATACCATGATAATGCATGGGTGAAGCGAATGCATACTAACCATCTTCTGCATTCCGGCTATGTGCACTATTCAATGAGAGGCTGCTCATTTAGACAATGCGGGTTGGTTCACAGGACTCAACATTAAACAAGGTGCAGTAATTGCACGTTTGCTCAAGTGTTCTCAATTGCACCGTGACTTAATTAGAACCGTTTAATTGCTCATGCTCGTTGTCAGGCAAACAAACCATCTCTTTTTGATGGCAATTGAAAGCCACTCGTTTGTTTGTTTAAAAATGTAAGCTGTCACGACAGTTGCTCCAATGTCCATCGGTTTTGAACAAATAAATCCGTATCGATCTCATTGCTCGATCAATTTCTCAATCCTCAGGATCCTATTTCATAAAACAATGATGAAAAACTTTTTTTTGTAAAATATTGTACTTCCGAGTGTCAAAATCATAGGTAAGTAACATTAATTTCAATTGATTCAGTTTCATTTGATTTTTTTTTAAACCACCGGAGTGGGATGATTTTTTAACGTTAGCGATATTGTATTTGGATGCTGTTAGTTTGGCTATACGAGTTTGTTTTTTAGACTTCCGACCACTGGGGCAATCTTTCGCAAATGAACACAATGAACACATCTGTTTTAACAATTTCTGTAAAAAAAATCAAGTGTTCTCAATTGCACCGTGACTTAATTAGAACCGTTTAATTGCTCATGCTCGTTGTCAGGCAAACAAACCATCTCTTTTTGATGGCAATTGAAAGCCACTCGTTTGTTTGTTTAAAAATGTAAGCTGTCACGACAGTTGCTCCAATGTCCATCGGTTTTGAACAAATAGTTCCTCAGTATTGACTTTACGCATTAGTTTGATGTTACGATTCAGGAACCACTTACGCATCTGCGTCCTCTCTTCATACAAGTCATAAAATAGGTAACTTAACTGAAATTTACAATGTAGAGGTCGAAACGAATCTGGCAACAGCAGGAAAAAAACGATGGAAATAAAGAAACGCGACGAATGCCGGAAATTGTTGCTAAAATTACATTTCATGCCATTTGCAGAAACCGACTCTCGGTGGTGAAGAGATTTTCGAGCACCCTGAAAGAACTCGGAAAAGGGAAACAAAAGTCGCTCGAGTGGTTAGTGGTTGGCTGGTGTTTGTGTGCGTGTGTGTGTGTGTGTATTTGATTTGTATGTACGATTTCGTGTCAAGCCCGCAGCAGAACGGTCCCGGCTCAAGTACAGCCGGAGTAGCGCCGTCACGGAAAACTGACCGCACAACTGTACGGAAAGAAATGACAAAAAAGATAAAAAGCAACTGCTTGCCATTGTGTGTCCGACTGCCGACCGGACCGACTGCCGAGAGGAACGGTGCGCGCAGTTGCGCCCGTGCTTGCCGGATCATTCGCTGCAAATACCGTTCGTTGTCTCCGGCAGCGTTTCTGCGCGTGAACAATTCAAAGGAAAAATATGCTTTTGAAGTGGTGATTTCTTTTTTCGCACGGTGTTTTTCATCGTTAAGCCACACTTACCGTTCGCCGGTTCGCTGGCTGGCTGGCTGGAAATGTGCGCCGGGTCCCGTACGTACGTGAACGCGCGCTCGCGGGCTCGCGTCCACCTCCCTTGCTCGCGGAAATGCGGAAAAAGCGGCACAAAGGTAAACGAAAATGGTGGACAGTGGTGATTTCAAACGTACAAACAGAACACACTTACTGCGCACTCCAGCACCAGCAGGTAACAATGAGCCAACTATTCTCCTGGCAAGAGCGGGTGGTCGTAAAAGGGAGAATAAAAATACGATACACGCTACGTTTTTTTT
>KZ067309.1:67856-87024 GCA_002091845.1 Anopheles cracens | reverse complement strand
ATGTTACGCTATGTTAATCAGCGCATGAAAGAAGGTGGGGAGATGCTGACTTCCAGAACTCGGCGGCCGAACCACGGGCTCGCGAGCCGAACCGGAGCGCGCGGCACGTATGCGAACGCTGTAAATCAGAAAATGGTCAGTAAACTAACCGTCCATGATCCAATTTTGCGCTACTTAAAATTCCTCGACCACTTATGATCGGATGGACGAGGAGCACGGTACGCTTGCCGGAGCATAGAGAACGTGATTAAAGGTGTAAAAGTTTACCAAATCATTTGTCCATTATCGATGATGGCATTCAACAGGGTGAGTGTGCATGGGAAGGTTTTGTGTGAAGGACCTCTCGGGATTGTGCGGTCTGTACCGAGGATGAAATTGTACGATTATTTTCGTAGATTTGATTGCTATGCTCGACAGCATTATGTTCTAAGTTTATTTTTGCACGATTTAAGCGCTCATCTGAAGTTTATTTCGAAAATTCAGCGATTAGTATATTAAGGAAAATAGAAAAGCCTAATGTCTAATCGGCCTTTTACACACTGAATTTGAACAAAAATGTCAGGATTTTAAATGGACGACAAATCGCTATGTATTTGCGATACTTTAGTCGTTACTATAAAAATTCATCAAGCGCAAATGTTGTATTTACAATTATAATTCTTTTTTAAGCTTTTTGAGCATGTTTCTTCAACTAGCTTCTACTCTTTCGTAGGCTGGAAAAATCATCAAGACCTTCATTTTACATTTTGAAGTGATGTAAATCTCAGATTTTTTAATCGAAGTAAAATTTCTCCGAAATCTGTTACCTAATATTCAAAACGTGATTCTACGTGAGGGTACTCATTACATCCCATTGCATTATTTTGTAATAAAGTAAAGTAGTGCATTAATACGTAGTGAACAAACCTAAACTTATGCCTGTTCAGTTCAATTAACGAAATTACTACGCGGTTCATTATGAGCTGTCTCTGCGTTGCGTTTGATGAATTTACATTAGCCTGCGTGTTTTGGTCCAACCTCATGAACGGATAAATATGGATTCGATTGAACGATTGATAAGCGACCTGTGATCGATCCACTATTTACGAGCGATTTTCGGATGAAATCACCGGAAGCCAAAGCAAAATATTTGCCTTTGTATTAACGAGCCGATCGGCGCAATTTATTCCGGCGTACTCCATCTTTACGATTGCTTCACACCAAGGCAGCCTCGGGTCACTTTCATCATGGCGCACGGGTGTCAAGCACGGGGCAGTGGATTAGACCAAAGCGACCGCCAGTACCCAGGGGCACACGAAACGTGGGTGGAATGTTGCAATGGAACGTTTTCTCCGGCGCAATAAATAATGAATTATTAATTAGTTCCGTAGTGCTGAGTACGGTGGAAATAACGCCAGCATAATGGACTATGCTGCCCCTACCGCCGCATGTAAAACGTTCTCCCGGGGGTCCACCTTGGAGGCAGCTAAGCAGAAAGCCACCCCCGGGCGCGCGCGTTCTTAACGTTCGGTTCTGCTGTGATAAAGAAAAGCGAGAAAAGCGAGCAGCCCTGAAAATCCGCCCGTTGAATAAAGTGACGGTTAAGCACGGCGACCCATGGTCGCCCATGTTTATGTTTATTGTGGCTGTTCATTTTTAACAAACGGAAAGAAAACCCATCCCCCTTCTGCGGAATGAAAATAATAAAAAAAACAACTCCAATCTAACAATCTCGTGTACCCTAGCGCGTTAGGATGATCCCGCGCCCGACCCATCGCCCTGGACATGGAAAACATGTTTACTGCTTTATGCGTTATGCAGAGGAAATTAATTTGAATTTATTTTTAACAGACCAGATGGACTTTCCTTCGTGGAGTGAAAGTAAGGCGACTAAGCTCCGGTGGTAATAAACTATGAATGGTATATTTCTTTTTACGTTTTCTTTCGTTCGACGCAGTGTTCTAATCTTCTAACAACCCTCAAACCCACCGTCCTAGAGTTGAAATTATCTAACGTGTTCTGTGTAGAGCTCAAGAGCGATTTAGGGATATATTTAATAACTTTTCCCGTTCGGCATGCAATGTTTGTTTTGAAAGGCTTTCGGTGCGTGATTGCAGCGCCTCCATCTTGTTAGCGTAAAGTGTTCGCTCTAGCGCTCCTGACAGAGTGGCCTAGCGTTGGGAACGATATTTTCGTCACGGGGATTTCCCTTTTGCCGGCAGGAATCATCACCTTCGAATCTTGAGCGGGAAAAGCGCACTCCAAGCGTCAAGTCTGACACGCTACACGTACACGAAATGCCTTCCGAGGCAATCCTATTTGTTTTGCCTCATCAAAAGCAATACAAATAAATGTCACGGAAAGTTCGCCCGGGGTGAGAGGTTCTCCCGTCACAAACTCGCCCCCCGAAGAAGCCTCCCCTTCGTGAGTAGCGTTATCGATTGGATAATAGAAAAACGCGGATTTTGAACGCTGCACGAAAGTGTGCGGGATCACTGTCAGGGAACGTCAAAAAACGCCCGAACCCCATGCCCGTCAGGGTGCACGAGTGCTCCGTTGCAGGAGGCACCGCACTCTCGCACACGGGCCGGAGAAGAAGAGGAAGCAAACATTCCAATTAAATATGGCTTCTGGTTTCCATTTCAACCCCTTCGAGCTGGCTGCTTCCTCGTCCACCTTTGCACCGGCTGCTGTTGTGTGTTTGCGAGTTTCGTTTCATTTATTTATTTACCAAATAGATTTGCTCGACTCCCTCGCGCCCGTTCTTGGAACAAAAATGGAACACACGACCCCGGCACCACACACGAAGAACACACTTACACACGCACCCCCGCGGCAGTTGCATAACAGGCGGGTGCATAATCACCCCTTCCACTACCGGTTGGCTGGTGCACTGCTGCACTTCTGCACCGAATGCAGAGACGCTCAGTTTGCACAAGCTTCCGGTTCGCCGGCAGGCCCATCTTCTGCCCACTGCTGGCTCAGCGGACACATGACGGATGTACGGGATGACACCACCGCCCGGAAGGAGAATGCATCGGGTGGAACAAAGGCCAAGAATGAAAGACAACCAAGTGTGCTGCTTTTCACCGAGTTCGTCAATACGAACGCATTCTAAGAAATAATGACTGTTACACACACATGGAGAAAAAAAAGATGACTGTCCGCCACAGGGCATGGAGAAATGCAGCGCCTAAGAATTGCCCCAAGAATCGCCTGCGCCAAGCGTGCAGCTGCATCAGATTCGCCCGTAATTGCATTAAAAACCTACAATTTGTTTGTGGAATCGTTCAATTTGTTTGTCTGCGCTACCGTATGCGAACGAAGGCGGCCGTCCTCCATGGACGGCGTTCCTGCATCTTCCCCACCCCGTCAGAACGTGGCGGCACCGGAACTAACTGCCGTGTTTCAGTTAGACTCCTCCGGGGTGCCTGGCAAGTGTGTACTCGGGCAGGCGAGTGTTTGTACACCGGGGCGAGCTGGTGCGGAAGTCACAGGATGCCCGACGGCGCACGGTGCTGCTCGGGGGTGTGAGTACCGCGTCGAGTCGCTTCTTAGATCTTGTCGGGTTGTTTTCGCAAACTCTTTCCACCCTAGTGCAGCTCCGTTTGCCCGGTAAGTTGCAAAGGTAAAGTTATTTACATAAACGCTCCGACAGCACCGACACCGGCGCTCCCTGTAGGGGTCGTTCTCCGAAAGGAACTTCGGTGAAATTACCGAACCACCAAACCTCCTCCACCCAGGACGTGCGTGCTCTGGAGTGGAGCCGATGGTGTTACGAAACGGAATGCAAAGCCCACCCGCTGCAGGGTCGGTACATTGTTGTAGGTCACACCGATAGGTGCACCTTTTGTTTTTGGCCGGGCGCGGTTGCTGTAAAGCAAATGTTTAAACTAAAGGATTTCGATCGAATTTGCCAACCGCAAAACCGAGCGCCGGGGGAGCGCGTGCAGCGCAACCGGGCGAGGGCCAATCATGCGTGCCTCGGGTTCGTTGAAATGAACATCAAACGAAGGCAAATATAAACACCGAAACTTACGTACTTGCGGAACAGTTTCGTCAGAACTTAAGTCGGACAGATGCACCGCTGGGGCAGCTGAGAAATCGATAGAACAGTGAAGAGCGTTGTAATCGAAAGTCAATACGAACGCATTCTAAGAAATAATGACTGTTACACACACACACGGAGAAAAAAAGATGACTGTCCGCCACAGGGCATGGAGAAATGCAGCGCCTAAGAATTGCCCCAAGAATCGCCTGCGCCAAGCGTGCAGCTGCATCAGATTCGCCCGTAATTGCATTAAAAACCTACAATTTGTTTGTGGAATCGTTCAATTTGTTTGTCTGCGCTACCGTATGCGAACGAAGGCGGCCGTCCTCCATGGACGGCGTTCCTGCATCTTCCCCACCCCGTCAGAACGTGGCGGCACCGGAACTAACTGCCGTGTTTCAGTTAGACTCCTCCGGGGTGCCTGGCAAGTGTGTACTCGGGCAGGCGAGTGTTTGTACACCGGGGCGAGCTGGTGCGGAAGTCACAGGATGCCCGACGGCGCACGGTGCTGCTCGGGGGTGTGAGTACCGCGTCGAGTCGCTTCTTAGATCTTGTCGGGTTGTTTTCGCAAACTCTTTCCACCCTAGTGCAGCTCCGTTTGCCCGGTAAGTTGCAAAGGTAAAGTTATTTACATAAACGCTCCGACAGCACCGACACCGGCGCTCCCTGTAGGGGTCGTTCTCCGAAAGGAACTTCGGTGAAATTACCGAACCACCAAACCTCCTCCACCCAGGACGTGCGTGCTCTGGAGTGGAGCCGATGGTGTTACGAAACGGAATGCAAAGCCCACCCGCTGCAGGGTCGGTACATTGTTGTAGGTCACACCGATAGGTGCACCTTTTGTTTTTGGCCGGGCGCGGTTGCTGTAAAGCAAATGTTTAAACTAAAGGATTTCGATCGAATTTGCCAACCGCAAAACCGAGCGCCGGGGGAGCGCGTGCAGCGCAACCGGGCGAGGGCCAATCATGCGTGCCTCGGGTTCGTTGAAATGAACATCAAACGAAGGCAAATATAAACACCGAAACTTACGTACTTGCGGAACAGTTTCGTCAGAACTTAAGTCGGACAGATGCACCGCTGGGGCAGCTGAGAAATCGATAGAACAGTGAAGAGCGTTGTAATCGAAAGTTTTGTTTCGGCAATGTTTGGAGTGTGGTTCTTCTGTGTGGAGAGTGGTGAACGTATTGAAAGATATTAAAAGTTTGTACATGAAATTGAAGCAGGGATTGGTTTAAAGGAAGGACCACGTTGCAGACTGTTTTTCATCCCAGGATCGGAGGACCTTAAGCACGTTTAGCACAGTTTAAGCACACCAGTTAGTAGCAAATTTTGCAAACATGTTTGGTAATGGCCGATGAATAACTGTTACAGGACGTACTATCTAAGTTGTAGAATTATCTTTTTAATATTTTTAAACCTTTAAATCCTGCAATAGCTTTATGTATATTTACTTTTCTCTGCTTTGACGAGTGGGACGGATTAACAAGCAGAAAAAACAATAGCAAGAAATGTGTTTATATTATGCATGTATTTGGTTTTACAACTAAGAAAAAAATGAACCAATAGATCGGTTAGTTTTGAAATAGTTTTAAATTATGTAGGTGTATAATTAATGGTATGCTTACAAACAAAACTGTGTTTGAATGATCCACCTGTGCTCAACCGAGGGTGAGACGAGCAAAAAGAGCGGAAGAGAGAGAGAGTGAGAGAGAGAGAGAAACACACAAGACGACACAAAACGAAAGATGTAGTAATCGAATAGCTTTCGTATGAGTCTTTACATCATTACCTTGCTTGTTCAAACTAAGATCATAATTTTCGTAGAAATTGATAAAGATACAGTTAGTGATACAGATTAAAAAGGGGTTTTCTATACACGATTTTTTTCTAATGGCACATAAAATGGTTGTGGTATGCATATTGTTAAACTCACTTCCAAATTTAGCTTTCGAACGGATGACTGTTTTTTAAATAACATTTTAACTTTCAATATGAAAGATTAATGGGAGGTACCACGGGACTGGTTCTTGTGAAACGATCGCAATAATCATGCCACTTTTGTTTGCAAATAAAAGCAAAACAAAGCCCGAAGAAACTTTCACAGGACCAATCTCTCCCCAGTTGTCGTTGAAGTGCAGATCAAAATGGATTGCCGAATTAAACATCCGCTCAACAAGTCAATTCTCGTCCCGTCCAGTAGCCTGCCCGGCCGATCCTTCAGTGCCTGTTCGCAACTGTAACGAGCCACAGTGACCACCGTCACCATCGCACCATCTCGGCTAACTCGTTTGTTTCACCATCCACTCCTCCACCACCACCACCACTACCACACGAGACGGTTCAGCCGCAAAACCATTACCGAAAGCCAATGACGAGAAAAAGATTGATCAGGTTTTCTTCGCGCCCCGATCGGCACCGAAAAGGGAACCAGTTCACAATAATTAAGAATAATGATCGATAATTGGGCGTACGCTCGCACCGGTGCGGCCTGATGGTGAAGGTTTATGTATTTTCTGCCGCTGCATTATAATGCGCCGCTCCATGCCCCTGCTCGACCGTCGCACCTGCTCCTGCTCGTCTCGTCTCGCCAGGATATCGGCCGGGGCAGTGGAGTAAAGGATTGGTCAAGGTTTTCGCGGCACTCGACGTGGAACCCACACCTCCCTGGTACGTCGCCTGGCTCAACGATGTTTGCTCAATGGACTATTGGTAAGATAAACAATGGCTTATAGCTTGTCATTACATGGAACATGCTGGGGCTATGAAAGGTGGTACGTTTGCTTTGATCCCCGCAGCAAGGTGCGTTTCGGGCTGGATGGGCTAGATGTTGGGTGCCTTCTACGATCTCTTCCCGGCAGCGGTTGCCCGGCAACGGCTAAACCAGGAATACAAAGGCTGACATGATGATTTATGATCTGCTAACTCCATTTCTCGCTCTGTACTGAGCAGGTCTCTTTCCTAACCCATTGTTACTGTTTGGAGCACCTTTGCGGTATGGGACACCTAGACACCGCAGCCGAAGTTGTTAGTTTTATTGGCCATCGAACCTCCAAACTTTTCTTTTGTACCGACGCGGTTCTCGATCGTGTCTGTCTATGCTCAGGCACGACAAAAAAAACGGAAAAGGCTTGACTACGCATTTAATATCACCCAATAAAAGACACTGTTGTTATGTATTTGTATAATAATGCGTTCGAGAGTCTGTGCGGGTATTAGGGTTCAGGTATCTGTTTTATGATGGATAGTTCCTAAAAGTAAAAAACCTGCCGGTAGTGGGCATTCATTTTGTTCGAGTGTTTCTCTTTCAATAGAAACAGTTTTTGCTATCATCCAATGATATACTAGTCCCTGTCTTACAGGTGACATAAGAACAATTGTAACACGAGAGAAAGTTTCGCTGCACAAGTGTGTTTTCTCCATGCACGGTACCTTGCGGCTTCCAATTATAAGATCGTTCTGCGCATCAGCTAAATGTTATTATTAGAAAAGCCATTGAACGATAATGATTCTTGAGGAATTCATCACTCAAGCGAGCGATGACGACCAGAACCATGTATTTAGCGACTCAGAAACACTCGCCACTCCATCCACTAGACCTGTTATGAGCATATTCGATCGTTTATTTTATAGCCTCCTTAGGCAACAGAACGTCGCTTGCATCGAAACGCCAGGAAGCGTTCCGGTTCACATCGTAAACCATTGTTAAGAATATTGAATCAATCAATTAGGCCCTTATCGTGGTTTGCGATCGCCGGCAGAGGTTCCATAAGCGATGGGGCAATAAAAAGACACTCATTAGGGAAAATTAAGCATCCTCCTTCGGCCGCCATCGGAAGCGGAACAAGAAGATTGAGCGGCGAGAGCTCTGCTTTTGATAAGGTGCCCGCTGCTAAGGTCCAGATGGGCTTTTTCGGCATGCAAATGCGTTTGCGGAAAGTCAGGAAGTTGCTGTGTTATTACGGTTAGTTCATTTCCCATCGGGTGTTATCTTCGAGCCGTACTGTAGGCGACGGAATTACGTGCGAAGAAATTCGGCGTGAAAACTTAATAACAAGCCGTTCTCATGCGCAAGCTAATGTTCCGTAATGGTACCTATTATATTTAAAATATATCTCCTGGTTTGGGGGCCACCCCTTACATGTGTGTGTGTGTGTGTGTGTGTGCTAATGCTTTCATCATGACACCCCGCTAGGTGGTTAGCAGTACGCATTATGCGTATGCAGTTATTAAACTGTAATCGGAAACGGTCGGAACGCATTGAGCGGTCTTTATCGGTGGCTATCCATAATTTAATGGGTGTCAGAACGATAACTTGCCACCAGGCAAGCCACCCGGCTTGTTTCCATGCGCTTCGCTGCCAAGAAGGTGCAGAAGATGGGCCGCTCGTGCATTAAGTGCCCAATTGATGCAAAAATATGCCGCTCGCCGGGGCCACGCTTTCGGGCGCACAGTGCACAGTTTTATTAGAGACGGCTCTCTAATTTCTATGATCGAGGTGAGAGCTAAGTGATTACTGCTAATTACACATCCTTGGCTGCCAAATTTGCATCCCAGCCTGCACACTAAGTTGCATCGGTTGGTGCGTGGCACAAAAGATATGCGGAACGTAACGCATCGTGAAGGCAGACGCATAATATTCTCACTTAACTTAATTAAAATCGAATTAAATGCAACAGTAAGCTAGAGCTTGCAGCCTTATCCTATGACCATTCTTATGGCTTTGAAGGGTAATTAAAATTGATTATTATAATCACTTGATGGAAACGTGAGACGCTTCACTGTGTTCAGAATCTATTGAGTCCATCGTAACATTTACGATCGTCTGCACATAAATTAGCACCTCCTTTGAATGGTTGAATAAAACGTTATTTTTTGCAATTTAGTTCATATTTTTCAATTAAGCTATAACAGAATTCAGTACATAAATATTCCTGCATTAATACTCACTACCAATCTATTTTGACTGATATAAAGCCCTACATTTTTTCAACGGAAACGAAACCAATAAAACTTTAAAAAACATACACCGATTAGATCGGTTAAAACCATAACTGACACATTGCGTTAACTATCACAACAATACCACAAGCACATAACACTATGCGAGCATGAAATTAACAAAAATAATAATTTTTTTTGAAACGATGCCATCGTAGGCAAGTATGATCGCTGACTTGGTTTAATTGTGAGCATCTCCACGCAAGGTAGCCGTACCAACAAAAAAAAACGATCAAAAATCAAAATATTTGAGTTGTGCTGGCGTGGGCAGCAGCGGAACCGTCAGTCCAAACGAACTGTCCAAACAATGGTCCGGTTCGTTTCGAAATGACTGACTTGAGGCTGCATTAAAATGGATCAGTCGACTCGAGTGGTATGTATAATTCATGGGATTCATGTGTTTGCGTGCCTTCAAAAGGATATATTAGCGGTTGCTTGGTGAAACAAAAGATCCGTAAGGTCAAAGCTGGCATACAGTTAATTGATTTTTGTATTTGTTTTGTAACGGTCTCTAACAAAATAGTGAAAGGTTGGTTGTACGAAAAATCAATCCAAAAATCGATTGAACTGCAACGGTACTTCAAAAAACCCCATGAGCTAACAGATAGCGCTTCATGGGGTTTAACTTCATCTAGTGAGCAGGGAGCAGGCTACTCCAAATGCATTGCTTTCATCGATCCTTTCCAAACGCCACTAGACCGCGCAACATTCCGTCGTAGTTCTCACAAATGTGTCCCTCGCGCACATAAAAATCCATTAAGTTTAACTAAACCAAGACCTCCGCCGGCGCTCATCAACTCCGCATCATCGCTTGTGGCTCAATAGGATGCCAATTGGGACTCATTTTATGGGTCGTTACATCGCCCGGCCAAAGTCGGTCGACGCGGTGACTTGGCCATTTCCGACGGTTCCGCGGTGGTCCCCGATCTCCACTGACCACCCATGGCGGGCTGTGGGTTTCTTCCCGGGAGATCCCCGTTCGATTGTCTGGCCGCTGGTTCCGTTCCGACTCCGATCCAAACGACGGTAGCTTCCGAAGTGCATCTGCTCATTTGGACAGAAAGAAAGAAGGAGAGAGACAGAGAGGGAGATAGAGCGAGCGCTCACAAATGCAGATCAATGGTATGCATTTGCCATTCGTCACCCATAATGAACCGTGCCCTGGTTCGGGGGTAAATATTTAACCAACGTGTAAACACGGGCTCCCGCGTGCAGCAGGACACCGCACGCACCGCCGCAAGGAGCGCCGTGCTATTGTGTACGCGCCGACTTCATGTAAGTACACTGAAATGAGCAAAAGGAATGAAGCCACCACATCCCGAACATTGCGCCAGCCGGCTGCCACAATGGGTTGTTGAAGGTGAGGAACACGGGAGAAAATAAGAAGAGCAAAAAAAACACAACACACACACGATGCCTTCAAGACCTATTCGTTTCCCAGTTCCGTCGAGTCACTCGGCACGGTGACTTCCGGTAATGGTTGATAAATTTAAAATCATGTCTCGATTCGCCACACAGCCTGCCTGTGTAACCGACTCAACTGGCTTGCTGAGGTGGCGTTTTCCCATTCACACACAGACGGCACATCCAGGACGCGCGTGAGGACGCGAAATGAGAGCAGCAGGTCGGATGCACGAGGGTAAAAACGAGCGAACGACAACAAAATGTCGTTCCAATTGCCGCACACCGCACGAAATTGAAACTCTGTTACATGGTTTTTTAGTTGTCAAAATACGATTCGCTACGACTCAATGTACACAGTTGACACAGAAGATTAATGAGTTTGCGTAGAGCCGGGCTCGTATGGCATGGCCGTCTTTGATGATCGCAAACGTGTGCAAGGATGACACTCGCTATCCGGCGCCAGCTTTGATAGAGCTTGAGAACGCCGGAGGCCGCCAGGCACGATTCGTTTGCCTTGTGCAAGTCGAAACGCAACCCGGCTGCCTTCATGGTGTGGTTTAACGACAACAGCGGCAGCGGCTAAAACAACAAAAAATCCTCAAACCCTTACGGCTCGAATTCCAGCGCTCGGCCGAGTTTGTATGTTTGCATGGATGGACCCGTAATGATGGCTAATTAGTCTTCTTGACTCTTTCAATTAGTCGATGAGGGTTTTTTTACGCCGACCAGAGTGCGCAGTTACATAAAGACGCGTGTTGCATCTCGATGAGATGTTCTCGGCCGAAATCACTCGGCCTCAGCCACCAACATTACCAACAAAGCGCCGTTTGCTTTAGTTTGGCCTCTTACGGGTGGCATGCTTTGCCTCGTAAAGATCGATTAATGGTCACATGGCAGCACTTATTTGACAACCAAGGTTTGACTGGAGCTGGTTCGGGTGGCCCTACGTATGTGCGTCATACAATTATTATAAATAATTAAGGAACGTTTTGCAGGGCGCAGCATCTGCCGACCTATACTTTGCGGTATTTTCGTTTGAGGTAATTGGTGTGCTTTTGTTTTTGGGAAGATTTCGGGCGGGCGAGAACACACTTGCGGCTTCGTCATCGTTTAGCGTCAGTTAGAGCAGCATATTAAAACATAGCTTGCAACACAAAATTTAACTGCTACCAATAATCTTTCCTGTACCATTTCAACAGAAGCGATCAGGAACCAAATAACCGACACTATTCTTCTTTTATCCTGCCATTTGTTGGCCCACCTGAACGATAGCACCTTCCCGTCGTAAGAATACCTACCACGTAGGCGATAAACCATCCCAGGCGTGAAAGAAAACTCCCGCAAACTGAGCAAACATTTGTTCGTGTCGTTGTGAGCCATGGCATCAGATATAAAACGGCTCAAAACGCCAACCTTTGTTCCCTCGCAGCGATCGAGAATTTCCACAAATTCTCGCACGGCAGCCTCTTGCAGCAGTTGTATATTAACACGTCCGCCCGAAAGATGTGAATACATTTTAGTTCGATTGTTTGGCTCCGATACACCCGTTTCGATTTCGTGACGAAAAATGGAATGCTTATTTTAGGTTTATCCTCCCTCTACAAGAAAAGCTCTATTTTCTTTTATGTTATTCAAAACACCCAAAAAAAAGTAAAATACTCTTTTTAAAGCAAATTAAATCCGATGGGTTAATCTTTCTTCTTCTTTTTCGTCTGTGTGGCTATGCTCAGCTTCCTGGGCCTTCTCGAGGTAATCCGTGGGATGAAGCCACAAAAGTAGAGACCGGTTGCTCAGGCCATATGTCCCGATTGCTTGAGATAACTGTTCTTTATCTAGTTTAACCACACGAAAATTACATTTACATATTGTTATCACTATTGTTGTTGTTTTTTGATGTTTTTTGTTGATTAGAATGTGACAGCTGTCCTTGTTATTCCCTATGAGCAGAGGTAGTGACGAGTCACCAGATTTGTCACCAAAACATCACCGCCAGCTTGTACGATACACCGAAATGCATAAGTGTTGGTGTGCTGTAGTGTAGGTAGCCTGCCGCACGTATGATAGTGTGCGTACTAGGGGTCCACTTTGGTTTCTTCTTCGTGGTTTCGTGTTTGTGTTCTTTTGGATCATGTATCAACAGTGTTCCTCACTCTTTTTCGCAAGCACGCATATCAACTTTCTCATTCAAGCATCTGAAGACAAAATCAAAACAATGAGCAAATTTTGTTGAGGAAAATGATGGAGACGTGCCACATCTAAAGCATATAATCAACCGAACAAATCGCTCACAAAATCAAATATGTCTTTTGTCGGATGAACATGCACGCACAGACATCGTTTATGCATATTTTTCTTGCAAATATCGAACAGTATACTTCACTCAGAGTGTGTGACTAGAGGCGAAAGACACCAAAAGGTGCAAAGCCTCTTTAAGCGCTATACAACAACAACAGATTGTGTGAATGTGATGAATGTGTGGCGTGAGGGAGGGGAGGGGGAGGTGTGCTTTGGTAGTTTTTGTTTTCAGAAGCTTGCAACAGCTGCCGCTTTTGGTGGTATAAATACTTCCGTTCGATCGTCGAACAACCTGTTTTTGCCATCGAAATTCCGGTGACATGTCATCAAATACGGTGACTTTTCACCAGAAAATCCACTGTTTTGGTGACCGTTTGCTGATTGGGCCGCCATCTTGCGCACACCGGACCCATCGCAAAAAATTGATAAAATTTTAAAACAATTTAACAGAATTCTGCTTTTTATATAATTACAAAAAAAAATCGGTTTTCTCACACACGTTCTAGAAATTCATAAAATACCCAGAAAACTGGAACAAGATTTCTCGCTATTGGTAAGAAGAGCTGCGTATTTTGACCTATTTTGATTCTCATATCCCATGGTACATCTGCCCTCGGATGAATTTTGTTTGTGTACAAACCAAAGTCAGTATCTGACATCCGGTCATCTATCTGTCAAACGATGTTTTATTTGTTGTTCGAATTTCGTAAATTCTTTCAAACGATCGGTTATGAATAAATGTTATGCAAAAGTTTATTTTACTTTTCACATGAAGAAACACATGTAAAGTGTAGTGTGAAAAAGACGATGAAATATTAAATAAGTAGCACGATTTATCCACCTGTTACTGGTTTATCACAGTTGTATGTAGGAAACTAAACATCTTCCGGACAGTTTATTTGCAGTCGCGCCCAAAGGCGCCGAAGCTAGAGGGAGAGTTAGGAAAGTGTGGTACGAGATTACGTTCCGTACACGAAACACGATGGAGTCATTTGGACGGTCCTGGTTATTTAGTTGTGTTTCGTATCCGCCTGCGTCTGCTTTAAAGAATGTGAGTACACCTAATTAGCTACACAATTGAATGGTATGTCCACCGACGCAACGTATGCGTGCTTACTTTACAACTTAAAACATTCCTCGCGGTGTCTGGACATATTTTAGACTCATTCTCTGTCTGACAGTTTCTAGTATGGAATGGAACATTTTTATCTTTGCTGTTTAATTAGCGTTTAAATAAATGCTGCAGTGAGAGGAAAACTGCCATCGAGACGAGGAATGGGTGATGACCGATATGTCCATTACGAGATGGAGAAGAAGAGATATCCCAACGCTCCGAAGATAACGTTGCACGGAGATTGCACCATGGTTTGTTCACTGCGCACCTTCAAACCATCCCCTTTGGAACGTGAAAAGGTATAAGAATAAAGCCCTGGCGTGTTTCTAGGATGATCGCAAGATTTGAGCCAGAACGGGTAAGCCTCAATGCTCCGTTCGGTCGGGAGGGCTTATCAACGATCGCCGTCGATCGTCAAGCGTTATGTACAGGAAAAGTGTGAGGACAGCACTCCTTAACCCTTGTCCTTGCCTCCGGGACCGACCGTGACACCGAGCAGATGCTCACCGGCCATCAATCCACCGCCCGGCTGATGCGCGTAGTTGCGTATCTGGTGGAGCGAGATCAGCTGGTTGGGGAACGCATTCGAGGGACTCTGGGCCATGGCGGCCTTCTGGTTCTGGAAGCTGATGGCGTCGTACAGGTAGGAGGGCCGCTGGGTCGCCAGCTGGTGATGATGCTGCAGACTGTTCAGGTGCGGTGGCATCGCATTGATTGGTGTGAAGGCCGAGTTGCTGGTCGCCTTCGCTATGCTGTTCGTGTCGTAGCTCGCCGACATGGGCGTCGAAACTGGTGGGATCGCTAGGTTGCCGTTCATGGCCGGTCCATTTCCGTTGTGCTGCGGTGGCGGCTGTTGTTGCTGTTGCTGCGGAGCAGGGGCCTGATTGCCCGTGCCGGTGGTGACATTTCCGTTGGGTGTGTTTGCGTTGCTGGCGGCGTTGCTGTCCGGAGGCCCCCGTCCCACCAGCTCGTCGACGGCATCCTCCCGCTGATGGTGCGACCCGGGCATGTCGGCGCCATGTACCGGATTGCTGCCACCGGACTGCTGTTGGCCGTTGGTGGAGGGTCCGTTTCCGCCGGCGCTACCGTTGCTACCATTCGTTGCACTTCCGTTCGGCGTCAGGCTGAACTCGTGGTGATTGTTCTGCTGGTTGATGACGTCGTTGATGGTGGCCGCCGCCGAGTCCGGGCTCACCTTCGGCCAGTAGGCGCTATCGCCGGTCATGGTGGCCGGGCCGACGGTGGTCGTGGCACCGTTCGACGCACTGCCACTACCCGACGAGCTGCTGCCCGGCGTGGACGCACTCAGGTTGACCGTACTGCTGCTGCTTCGCGTCCCGATTGGTGGTCGCTTGTCCGTCCGCTCGGCGTGCTTCTGCATGTGCTTGGACAGGTAGGTCTCCTGCGTGTACGATTTGCCGCAATACTGACAGATGTGCGTCTTCAGGTGCTTCGACTCCTTGTGCTTCGGGATGTGCTCCAGCAGGGACGGTTCATCGGAGAAACACTTGTAGCAGGAGTTACACTTGAACGGTTTGTCCGTCTGGTGGCACCGCGAGTGGGACTGCAGGTTCGAGAGCTGCGAGAACGCCTTCTGACAGCCCGAGTGTCGACACTTGTACGGCTTGTCGCCGGTGTGTGTCCGGATGTGCTGCTGCAGGTGCGATAGCTGCGTGAACTTGCGCTGACAGATCTCGCACCGGTACGGCTTGATGCCCAGATGGATGCGCGTATGCTGCGACAGATAGCTCGAGTTCGCGAATGCCTTATTGCACTGCGAGCATTTGTAGGGTTTAGCTTCGCGCATGTGAATTTGCGTGTGCAACTGCAGGTCGGCCTTGGAGGTGAAGATCTGACGAAGAAGAATAAAGAGGTAACGTTAGAAAGTGTAGCCAGAGGAAGCGATGCGCATGTTTGAGCTACCAAGATGAGTTAGGTGCGACTGCTGTATTAAATTCATTTTTTAACATATTATTGTGTTTACCACATACATTAAATTACACATGATTTGAAGTATTGTTATTAAGGCTTGTGCTACCCGTACGATATTGATTTAAAATAAAATACTTCGAAGAATACTATGATAAGATCAAAGTGACAAACGACACTTTTGGTATTGATTATTCTGTTTTCCTCCTGGAATTAGGCTTTTTCTTTTGAAGAGGATTGATACTTTGTGATTAATCAACTGTGAAGAGCATTCGTCATTGACTTATATATAACTATTATGATATTATCATTGATATCAATCAGTTAGGGACGATTACTGCCGTGTATTGCAGTTTGGTACTTATTTCTGATCGTATTCTAGCCAATTTCGTTAGCATTACGCAATGTCCGTACCATTTCCAACCGATAAAGCGAGAAAGAAACGATTGGAAAAAAAAGTTTGAAACCCTAACCATACGAAAGATACCGTCGAGAAGAACAAAAACCAGTCACCGACATAAGATATTACTCAGTGCCAGCTTTTGTTCCCATATTCACGGTTTTCCGCCTCCGGGGAGGAACGGAAAGTAGGTGGCAGATGAAAACCTCTCCAGAACACTTCAGCCGACAAGCAGCGGAAGGCTTACGACCAGCCGGAAGTGTCGGATTGCGGGCGTGATGATTGCATTTGGTGGTAAATTTCGCACATAATTTCCCGCTCTCCTGCAGCCGAGCAGTGAAAAAAAAATCCACCCGGTTATGAAACATCCAAACCCGAGGAAGCGCTCTTCCATGTCGCGCTGTCACCTCGCAGGGGAGGGTGTAATTAAAAACGAAATGCCTCCCCGAACGACGACGACCTCCCTTCCCGATCCTGACGTGCGATGAAACCGGGCACAGTGGTGCGTTGTTAAGCGTCTCAAATTGTGCACGACTAAAAAATTTGAATGCGAGAGCGTTTGCCGTGTTGCAAAACTGCGCTGGGCAATTCGGTGACGAAAGGTTGAGATGTTTTTTTATGCATGTTGTCATCGTCAACGGGTTTGCTTCCGGTGATGAGTGAGCGGGTCGTGTCGTCTTGTGATACTTTCATCTATTGTAATTGGGTACCACGTTTGTGCGCGTACGATATTACTACCAGCGCCAGTGTTTGGCCGCTGGGCACCAGAAATTGTACCGTTGACCACAGCCACGGCAGGATTTAGGGACGCATTTGGCCGGTGGCTACTGCTGTCCACGCCAAGATGATTATTGTTGAGACGATCGTCCACGAGCGGAACACCGTTGCTGCCTGTTTTTTTTTGGTTGCTTTGTTGTCCTTCTATATCTTTTTGCAACCAACACCATCACCATTGCAACCCGCGGATCTGATCTGCACGTTTGGTTTGGCGTTTTTCTTGTGCCCTGTGTCCCGACTGCCGCGTTTTAGTTTTTCCGTGCACCGTACCGTTGCGAACCTTGGCTCCCCCTCCTTTCGGACGGTTGTATTGGTGGCACCGCCGTGAGTGTGGCGGAACGCGACACTTTTTGCTCCGAACGCGACTTTTCACACCCGGCCGGTGAGCTGGAAAATGCGCCGAGAGGCATAGAGCGGGTGGGAGGGGAATAGTCTTCCGTCGGGGTGTTCCTTCCACTGCCAACCACTTTCTCTAGCGGGTGTGTGTATGTGTTGTTTTCTTTTTTGTTGTGCTGCCGCTGTCGTTTAACAAGTCACACAGAATAACTAACACGACCGTGCCGTTTTTGTCGCAGTACCACCCGGCGGTGCAATTACACGCGCGGAAAAGCGCGCAATCGGCATTCGATCGGGATCGATAGATCTGCGCTTTGATTCGAATGCACTCGTCTTACACTCGCGGGCACGTGTGAGTCAGTCGCAGTCGGGCGGTCAAAGATCGCGACAGTCTCCGCGCGTCGAGAAGGTCGGCACGCGCGAAGCGTGGATAGCGATGGATAGCGAAAAGCACCTTTTTCTGCCCGGTAAACCGTTATCATCTCGAGGCGACGGCGATAACGAAGCGCATTTGCCATTACGGGCGGCCGATGCCGTACGCACAAAACAATACCGCGGGACCAATACCAAGCGCGCGCGTCGTCGTCGCTTTTGTTCGAATTTGCGCGAGCTGCCCCGTTGCGCGCTGCGGACGGTGCGAGCAGCAGCACAATTTTTATGTGCTGTTACTCATTAGAATGTAAAAACTCGACTGATTTTTTTGTCCGCCAACGGTCCGTGGCGTGGCGTGTGTCTGAGTTTTGGCTTGGGATCCGTGTCCCAGGACCCTCCCCTGCACTGCTTCCGCAATGCGAGCGCGCACGGTGACGGGAAGCAGGAACGCTGGATGGAACAACCTCTCCATTTCGTCTCATTTCAAGCGCGGTTCGGTGCGGTTCGGTGTACCACCCTGCTGCCCCATCCTCCCGACGCGCGAACATTGCGCGGGGGGAGAGCCTGCCCGCCGCATTGCAAGCCTGCCCGAGGAGCAGCCGAGAAGGCCGAGAACCGAAACTGGCCCGAACCGACCGACCGGGTGATGCTGCTGTGGCTTTGCCACTGAAGGATGCCATTTAGAGGGTGGAACGGCGAGGGTGCACCAGCTCGACTCCACCCCACCACCCCTCTCACAGGGCGCCCGAAAGTGGTGGACCAGGTGGCAACGAAAGGTGGACCTGATGATGATACGATTGGGTGCTTTCGGGTGACGCGCGCTAGAGGATGTGCTGTGTGCGTGTGGTGGAGAGAAAAAATCGTGTGCAAATTTTTCAACCCTGCTGACCACCCACACCCGACGAGACGATGACACGATCGTGTTTGGCGGATAAAAACGCATTTGCGCCGGGCGGATGGGGCCAGCGAAGGGAGCAAGACAGAGAGAAAGGATGCGTGCGAACGAGAAGGTTCGATCTTGCAAGGGTTGTTTTGGAAGCGTGCGGTGGGACTGGGAAACGGACGAAGAAGACGGTACTCGAAGCCGGGCCATCATCGGTGGTCAATCTTCCTAGCGGTGTGTTCACTATTTCAGTGTTTTCTATCTTAATTTGTTCTAGTTGTTTTTTTCGTGATTAGAACGCTTCGTCTTTTAAGGATTCATGCATGTAATGTCATGCATTTTTTATAACTTTGATCAAAGACAAACATCGAATATTGAACGTCAGTTTTCTAACATGGGGGGGGGTGAACCACCCCCTCCGCGTGCTACCCCGAAGGGATCGGGAATTTTTATTTTCGCCAGCGCGGCAAAGGAAAGCGCAAAAAGGAAGTGGGAATTTTTCTCCCGAACTGGACCGAACCTGCACCAACACAGATAGCGTGGCGAGGCGAGGTTTGAGTTTTTGGTGTTTTCTTTGCCCCGTCCGTACGGTTCCCGGTGCTGGCTCGGTGTGCAAGACTTCCGTCAGCG